>CABEEJ010011007.1:0-12328 GCA_901482245.1 Timema douglasi | reverse complement strand
TCGGGATTAGGTGTCAATCATGTGTCAACATTTTTCTTTTTCTTGTCTCTTTCAAATTTGTAGTGGATAAAATCATGTAGAGCGCTTCTGTTGTTTCACTTTAGGATTTTATTTTATGAAAACTATAAATTTAATCCATCCATCTATATTAAGAATTGAAGAGTTGGGTTTATCTGTCATGAACATTACGTGGTATTTATCGCACGTAGAGGTACGAAATTTTAAAAGCCCCTGTACATGAACATATGCACCTCAATGCTCAAATTTTAAAATCTTGATTAGATGTTTTTAATTAATTAAAAATTGGGCCAAGCTTCAAGCAATGCAGGGCTCTTGACCTTGCGCTCCCTTCTGCCACACCAGGCACTAACTTTAAATTACTTTGCACGCATAACCATTTAACTACTCGGGCAACGTTGGGTACTTCATCTAGTTATTATATTTATAAAAATTTAATATCAATATTTTATTTGAATTATAAAACATTTGTGAATGTAATTCCATTACACAAGAGTGATGGTTATCCGAGATTTGATCATCCGAGATTCCGTATTATCAGATGTAGTTATACTTCGTGATAACTGTCTAGAAAATGATCCGCATTAAACGGGTTCAGCCGTCTAGCGTGAGTACTGGAGTGAATTATCGTGTGACTCATTGTCTCCGTGTATTGTAGCGCTGTACGTATTGTTCGCAGCTACATCTAGTGGAGTGAGCCTGCAACTGACCGTTAAGGCTTTGTGACACTGCGATACTTCACTAGTCACCACTTAATTAGCGGCTATTGCATTTTCCAGATACTTCTATGTCACATTGTGTTAAGTTAAAGGCGATTTGTAGCAGCGAGTACAGCAAATCACGTAGTTTTTTTTTTATATTGGTAAATAACATCCGCTACTGCAATGCGATTCCACTGTCACACTGGGCGACTAGAGCGCTACTCGCTAGCGGTGAGTGAGTCGTGTGACCCTCAAGATCTTAAAATAAGAGACATTTACTCAAAACTCGTAGGACATGTGAAACGAAATAATAAACATTGCTGCAGAAACATTTAACCAAAAGTATGGATGTAATAATATACCCTGTTACAGAAACATTGAGAAAAGAGGAGCATCTCTGTCCACAATAAATTTCATATTTCTAATCATTACATAAAAATATATGTACGTTTGCTCATAGATGAGAAACTATTGGGTTTTATAAAAATATATTCCAGATTAAATATATTTTTAATTTTAAGAGTACTACAACTTTCCAATGATAAGTTATTTAACATTTAAAGTAGTTGATAAGATATGATCCGATTTAGAAATGTATGCTAACGTAAATTCCTTTAAATTCATTTTAGTGGGAAAACGAGAATGCAATTTTTTTGTAATGTTAAACAACGCCTAGATACAAAATTGAGTGAAAATCGTCAGAGTGTATTTTTAGAAAATCTATTTTTGTTCTCTTTGCTCTTCAGGAAACTACTTTTAATTTAAGGGTTGGATATCTAACGCCAAAAGCCCCTCGAGGGACCTTATTAAAACTCTAGATACCAAATTTTATCCCGTACGGTAAACTGGTTTCGGCTCTGGTCCGATATATGGAGAGGCAAAGAGACAAACCGGTACCGTCGTGAAAACCCCTTTTCGGTTTCAGGGTGTCACGAAACGTCGAAATCTTGAGTTTCATTTATTTTTTATTTTTTTACGATCACAGTACTTCTCTCTTCGAGGGTTTGAGAGAAAGTAAAAGTGAGTGAGTGACAAAGAGAGACACCTTAAGTTGTCTTGAGAGATTTTAGGGGAGTCCTCTCAAATTCATTTCTATTGAATTCGTCAGTTAGATCATACTAGATATTACATCGAATCTGGCGCCCAGGGGGCCTCCTAAAGTTTAGCGCATACCTGTACTAATCGTATCACCTCTCTTTGGGTTGGTACGTATTATTTTAAGTTGGCACATACTTGTAGACTTTGTTTGTTCTGGAAGGTAATAAGATTGCCCTGAAAGTTATCGCTATGGTGTAGCTTATAATAAGATTAGGTTTAGGCCATTAACAGTTTATTAAAAGAAGAAACAAAGCCTTGTAGTGTGGGTTAGTAAGTAGTGGGTGGATCAAGAACTTTAAAGCTAATGTAGCGATTTTTTTATTTAGTGAAGAGTTAGGACTTAGAGGACCAAGATGAATTTAAAACAATTTTAACTGTATGATAATTCGGTCTATGAAACCAAATTTTGACTCAATAATGTAATTAATTACTCTTCATCCATTTATAGACGTGAACTATCCATTTAATTATTGATATATCTGACCCCAAGATGTGGTCAAAGGGTTATCGTAGAGATCCGGACATACCTGTAGTCCAGCAGTCAGTAATCAGGAGTTTGCGCACAATTGAGCGGCTTGCAACGGCGTGTATCGAATAGTTACGTAAAGGAAAACATTATCTCACCACAAACATTATTATTAACCGTCCGATTCGGGCAATAGCAAGTCCATCCCGCAAAATGTGCGCTACCCTTTCGAACTAAGCCCTTTGCCTATTCTTAAATTATAAAAGACTGTATTATCAGTATTAAATGAAGTTATTACTTAATTAAATCTAAATGTATTGTTATTTCTCCCGTTGAACGAGTCCCAGTGTCAGAAACCACTACAGCTTGTAGAATCGAAACTCTTGGATCAGAAACATATAACGTAATCACAAATCTGGAATGGGTGTAAATTATATTGATAGTAGTTTGTGAGTCGACAGATATCACGGATATAGTTCATTTGAGCTAATTCAGGCGTTATTTTGTTGGCAGCTGTTTTCATTAAGAACTGTTTTGACACTTCCTCTGAATGAAAATACTATTAGACAAGTTATTTTCGAAAAATAATCAAAATTATTCGCTGAAAATAAAACAGATTCTCAGGATATTTGTATCGTTGTAGTGGATGTTGCTCTTTCCAATACAAAACAAAAGTGGTTTAGTTGCAAAATTGACAGCTTCATGCCATAAAATATCTTACACTGCATTATTCACCAAAATGCCTTGTGCGCCATACTTTAGGGTGACAAAGTATGTTTTAGAGACTCTCTAGAACATTTTTGACCGTTTTAGATTAAAGTCCAACCATTAATACGGGTTTTTTCACGAATAATTATTAGCAGACATGTCTGTAGAATACTGAGATCTGATTTCGTTGGTTAAGCAAAGCAGTGGTACGGAGGTTTATTGAGCTCAAAAATGAGATAGTCGTGTTTCTTGGTTCCAGCTATAAAAGAAGATGCATAATTCAAAACTTTATGCAGAATGAAGATTTTGTGTGTAAAGCTAGTTTATCATGCGATGTACTTTGTCACACTAATGTGTCTAGAAGTCAACTTCAAGGAAAATACAAATGTATAGTGAATATAATTGAAAGGCTTGACATATTTTCTTTGTACTAGACCTAAGGGAAATTTCTCCATTTTCCGAAATTGCGTGAAATTATTGATGCTTCGTCAAAGGGTATTATTCCTGTTATGTTTAATTATTTTAGTAGTTTGAAGAAGAAATCTTAGGATTAATTTAAAGAGTTCAACATTGATAAAGAAATAATGAAATATGTTTAAAATCCATTAAACTTCTAGGGACAAAAATATTCTGGGAGATGTTCACAGTTTCTACCTCAAATTGATGAAGGGGCCTTTTCAGTTAGAATTAACAGATCTGAGATTATCACAGGCACTTTCAAGATGTAGTGTTGGTGCAGTTTTGGATTGATAATAATTCAAGCATGTTCCGAACGTAAAAAAAATTAAGCTGGTTTTGTTGTTATTATCTATGTTCGGGTCTACTTTTGCTTGTATATCATCTTTTTTATGCATGTCAACGCTATCAAGTATAACACCTAGACCTCACTGGAAAATAAGCGACTATAAGTTCTAATCGCTCTGGCACTTGTGAAACAAATTTTTCACAAGTTACTAAGGGACCAGAAGTATTATTGTTCCCCATTAAGAATTTATCTTAATTTTAACTTTGATAATTTACTATCGAATGATTTTGGCATGATTTAATTTTTCATATTTGCTAGTATTCTTCTTACTTTTACATTTTAAGTCACTGAAATAGATTAATAAAATACTACTCACTTCAGTGGCCGCATGGTCTAACGTCCTACTCTAGCAGTTGACTAGACCACCGATGACGTAGGGATACAGGTTCAAATCTCAGTTGGGTGTACCGAGGGTAGTTTATCCAAAATGGATTTAACCTCTTCCTCCTAAAAAAATATAACCTTAATAATTCCTAGAACTATTTGCGTAATTAGTACATGAGCGGATAAATTGAACGGGTAATATGCTGTGCTAAAAAAAAGTGTAACCAAATGGACATTTGACTTTTTTTTTCCCCTTTCAACTGCAAAAGTATAATCTAATGACGTTCAAAACTACGGCCAGGCTGAATTAAATATCCGGCCCACTAAATATTATTATTTGTTGGACTGTCCCGCTTGAGTAAATAATAGTTTAAATAGCCTTGCCTTAGATCATTCGACCATCGAAGAGGTTAACATTGATGCTATTCCACACCGAAGTAGATCGTTATGGTCCCTTGTAGAATAAACATGGTTAAAACTGTTTGATAACCGGTGAGTTTGCCTTATCGATCAATTTAATGGCGGTCGTATATCAATCAACCATTGCACATGAAGCGAGAGATGGTCAGCTGATTGAGAGGGTTGAAATAGATTCTCACAATGCTTCGATGGATTGTTTATTTGTGTGGCTTAGTGACAACTATTGGTGACTTATACTAATTAAATATAGTGCAAACACAATAGCCAAACCCTAAGCAGTTAATTTTAATTGTAGAAAACCAACCCTGTTGGGAATTTAACCTGAGACTTTCAATAAACAAGCTTCCCACTTGTTAAAGGATTACACTATTTTGAAGGAGATCATTAATAGAAGTGGCTTTTATAATACATTTATATCGAAAAAGATGTATTTGAAATTGTTTAGACCTGTTTTTTCGTCGTTATTGACAACCGCACTGTTGGTAACGTGACGTAAAGCATCACACTCTCAAAATACTGTATCGTTGGAAATGGAATCGTTGAAGCTAAAACTTTGGATTGGATATAAATATATTGGATCACATAGCTTTGGTCGAGTTGCTTTATATATCAGTAAGGTGTATTTTAAATACTCATAATCAAATTTTTAAAGTAAGAGCATTTTATACTCGTAAAATACATACACATTTTTATGACCAACAGTTTTCTTTATTATTAATATTATTTTATGGGTATTGACAGTATAAATCAAAAGTGACAGCTGCAGATATATTACCCGACGTTTATCTAGTAGTTATCTAGCTGTCAGATAAGGATATTCATATGAAAATTTGGACTATTATTATCTTTGATATCTCAACATTGATTTTACTACAATGTTGTCAATAAAATGGCTACTATTATTGGTATAGAACTCAACAATTCAGCTTTACTTTTGTTTATCTGGAGGTAACCTGGTGGTCTAGGAGTAAGGTGTCGGACTTCTGTTCTGGGAGGCCAGGGTTCAATCCTCGGTCCCGGCACATATTTATCTGATTACCAAACCCTTCCTTCACCTCTGAAAAGACAACTTGTGAATGTGGGGAATGCCAGGCCCCCACCGTGGTTCGGATTCTACGTTAAACTGTAGGTCCTCCATTTTCATCTCACAATCACCCTACCATTACACATTAGCGTAAGTGCGTATAACCCGAACGGGTAGTTAGACGTGGTGCTAATAATAATGTTTATCTGGAGTAATTAACGTACTTTTCTTTACCAACTGACTATAAAATAACACGAACTACTCATTAATTCAACTCTAGATAATGCACAGCAACCTTTATCCTGGTCATCAATTCATTAATGCGAAAGAGGAATTCCCAGTTTCACCATTCTAGGAATCGAACCTAAGGCCCTTAACTAAGTAGAATGAGGTGCTACCGACTGAACTAAGGTTTCGGACTTTGAATTCACCTAATATTTTATGAAAATCTTAAGCAATATTTTTCATTGTGTAATTTATTCGCCCTTTGTATGTGACAGGTATCATGGATAAGAAGGAGAGACTCCCATATCCTGACTGTGGACCGCTACACGTTCATCGCCGATGAACGATTCCAAGCGTTCCTAGTGGAAGCCACGGACACGTGGACCTTGCAGATCAAATACGTACAGGCGAGGGACGCCGGTCAGTACGAGTGCCAAGTCAGCACCGAGCCCAAGATGAGCCACTTCATCACGCTGAATGTAGTCGGTGAGTGTAAAGTAGGAGAAACCCAGTCTGCATTGAGCAAAAGATGAGTCACTTCATCACGCTGAATGTAGTCGGTGAGTGTAAAGTAGGAGAAACCCAGTCTGCATTGAGCAAAAGATGAGTCACTTCATCACGCTGAATGTAGTCGGTGAGTGTAAAGTAGGAGAAACCCAGTCTGCATTGAGCAAAAGATGAGCCACTTCATCACGCTGAATGTAATAGTTGAGTGCTAATTAAGACTATTTAAGTCAGCGTCTATCCTCTAAATTATCACTAAGCTGTATCCTAACATCACCTTGTAATTAAAAACCGAACTAAACCTTACCTCTATATTTAATAAGTATGGATATTAAGTCGATATATGATTATTAAAATTTCAAAGCTTTCTCAAAAGTTGAACACTTTACAAGATTGACAATCAAGTATAAAATAAATACACTTACTCAGATTAATTACAGGCATTTGACTTTCTTAATTGGTTAAGATTTATTTAATACCAGCAATCCCGCACGGCGTTGTCTGTGACCCACTGGGGTATAAGAATTATAGAAGCCCCAATTCATCTTAATGGTGTCCCCATCTCAGAAATGAATTCCTTCATACGTCAGGAGAGCAGAGGTAAGAGAAGGTCGAATGGCCAGATCTAGAGCATTATCTCTACCCATACTTAGTAACAAACCATTTATTCCAGTCCTTCGTCACAGGCTTTTCTACACATTTCTATGGCTACATGGTCTAACGCGTCATTTTTGTCATAAACTGGATTGCCAATGATATGGAGATCAGGGTTCAAATCTTGGTCGAGTGCATTGAAGGATATTTTTTCCTAAATGGTTCTATCTCCACAAAAAATGTCAATATATTCCTTCTAGACTGATAATAAATAATAATGTATTATTATTATTATTATTATTATTAGCACCGCGTCTTACTACCCGCTCGGGTTATACGCACTTACGCTAATGTGTAGGGTGATTGCGAGATGAAAATGGAGGACCTACAGTTTAACGTGGAGTCCGAACCACTGTGGTAGGCCTGGCATTCCCCACATTCACAAGATGTCTTGTCAGAGGTGAAGGAAGGGTTTGGTAATAAGATAAATTTGTGCCAGGACCGAGGATTGAACCCCGGCCGCCAGCACAGAAGTCTGACACCTTATAAACTGAATATTGAACATCCCTAGCACAATAGGGTAAATAACGGGTATTATAACGCACTGGACTTTAAAACATAACATATTTTACCGTTGTGAATTTTGAAGATATTGGTAAAGAATGAGGATTATCCTTCTCGCCTTAAAAAAATTGCTAACGTAAATAAAATCCAAGCTAAAATACCGTTCAAGAAAGTTTGACGCCATCGTTCTAGGGTGGGGGTGAGGGTGGGGGACCATTTCGCCTTGTACTAATATGGTCGACGAAAAAGGTACTAAAAGCATCACCGCCAACGACGACACAAACACTGTCGACGTCATGTTATTGTCGTGTAAGCATGTAGGGTGGGCGAGACTCCACGACAGCTCTAGAGAAGGCCGTGACTGGTCTAATGCCACGAGCATTACAAGGATACGTGACAGGCCGAGCTACGACAAGAAGGCCAGGAATACAAAACATCGTCTCCACAAAGAATATTCTTCTCGCCGCACCACGGCTTGTGTAGGCTTCTTTATGTGAAAAACATTTCCCCCACCTCTCTCTTTCTCGTCGACGAAAACAAGTTACTAGGGAAGCACAAACAATACATCTAAACGGACTGCACCATTTGCCAAGGATATATGTCATCCTCTGTTGATCTAAATGCCACATACACGTGGGTGATGTTTTACTACCCCATTCAGCAGCGGAACATGTACTGAAACTATGATGGAAGCTATCAAGAGACATACAGCGTCTTTGCTACTACGAAATGTACGACGGTCATTGATTTTATCCCTGCTTTGGGAAAAGTTTTTTACTCGTGTTAATTTTATTTTTCAGCCAGAATCTTACTATTTGTTCGTGTTGTACCTATATATTGGCTAATCTAATAGATCATGGATGAGGAAGTTTGAATATATGTGAAGTGTGTATGAATTTGCCTGGAGGGAGAGTGGAAAACCATTCAGGAAATACCACCTTTAATAAGCCCGACTGGTAATCGAATCCGTTTCCCTGCCATTGGCAGTCCAGTCTATTGCATTAGCATTAGACCATGTGACCACCAAAGTGAGTTTGGGAAAAATATGCTAAAATGAAAACTATATTTCAGTAAATAGGTTTTGAATGTAAAATGCATGGTGTATTTTGTAACCTTCTAGCATGTTTGCTTTCTCTCAACTCCAAGGGTAAATAAAGTATTGTTAATTCAAAAATCTCTAATTCAAGATCTTGATGGAGGTTTCCTGACACTTGAACCCTAAAAAATGGACCGTTCACACGATGCAAATTTTCTGTATGCCTTTCTGTATGTCTGTATCTTGGCCTAGATCAGTTTTACTGATTGCCCTGGAACTTGGTATTTAGGGTAGGAGTTTTCGAATTATATATCGAGTATCAAATTGTAATACTTTACTTAAAGGCGAAAATAGAAGGAAAGCCATTTCTCAAAATTGGGTTTAACGATTTTAATTCAATTTCGTATCTAGACACATTTTTAAACACACGTGTTTGACATTACAGACGAAATAGTACATCTCATTTTACTGGTAAAATTATTTAAAGGGCACACACATTTGATATAGTCGCAATTATTTTAAATTTAATTATATAATTGATTTTATCCCTGTCGCATCATTGTAGGATTATTAAAAATAAAAAACTTTTAATTTTATATATCATATTCTTTAAAACCAATAGTTTCCAAGCTATGAGCAAATATATATTTTTAAATGAAGTTTTGGTAAATTTATTGATATGTTCCTTGGTGAACAGTGATGTTACTTTTTTTCTAAACGTTTCTGTAACAGTATATATATATATATATATATATATATATATATATATATATATATATATTTTTTCCATTTACGCTGTTTGTTGGAATGTGATACTCTTTTTTCAAAAATATTTCTGGAACAATTTCCATTAAATCGTTTCACATATCATAAATGTTTTAAGTACAGTCAACTTTCAATTATCTGTTGTAATGGAGGGGACGAGTGTAGGCCTGTATTCATGGGGGGGGAGGTTCAATGGGGTACGGACACCCCTCCAAAATTTAACGAAAAATAAAAAAAATACAAAAAAGACTAAGAGTATGGTGAATAACTTGTTTGGAATAATTATTGAGGTACCACGACTGGTTAAGAAACGGACTAAAAGGGATAACCATCCCCACAATTCTATTGAAGAGTACTATTTCATATCCATCTTCCTGCCTTGTGTAAACGGATTTATTGGCAATCTTCAGCAACATTTTTTTCAAAATAAGGATTTTATTTCAGTAATAGAGGTTTTGTTACACAAAAACACACATGAAAGTCATGTGAGCAAACTATAAAAACAAAACCTTTACTATGATGAGACCTCTCAGGGCGGTGGTTGAGGCAAAATACCTCTTGCGTTGTAAAAAGTGGAAAGACAAGAAACAATCCGACATACCAAAACAGACTATTCGACATCTACTACGTGTTCTAACTACTTTACCTGTGTCAACGACCGAGATAGAGAGGTAATTTTCCTCATTGAAAAAGGATTAAGACCTATTTAAGAAACCAGATGTGAAGTTAACGATTGACTCACCTGGCACTGATGTCAATTCACTATCCAGTGTCTTTCACATCTGCGGACGTTTTGGATATCATGACCAAGAATGCTAACAGAAGACTACTGTTGTAAAAGTGATGGATAGTGGTGCATGAAAACTTGTCATACACATTTTAATTTTTGCATTATTTGGACTTGGTTTTTTTACCTTTAACTGTGTTAATTTATAAATTCATTTAACAAATTTGTTGCTTTCTGATTTTACAACAGACCCAAAAACAATATGAATTTATTGACCCCCGCAAAAAGTTTCATATAACATTTCAAAAAACTTTAATCAGAGTCAGAAATAATGGGGTTTACAAAAAGTCAGGGTGGGGGTAGCATAGCATTGGATAACACCCCCCAAAATGAAATCCTGGATACGTGCTTGACCTAACGTGAATGCGTTTATGAACACATCATTATATTTCACGTACTGAGATAATAAAAACGCGGCATTTTTTTTTTTCAAAAACGTATCTTCTACTGTTAGTGGTGCCACGGTTAACGCTGCAAAGCGGATAATCCACCCACGGATAGTCGGGAGTTTACTGTACATGCATTATTATTTTTATTTTTTTAAGGAGTGAGAAATTCTGTGTGGTACACAGTACCATTTTAAAAAAATGGACGTAGCTTGATTATACATTCCCACTAGTATATAAAAAAAATTATATTTTCATTTTACTTTTAATTGAAAGACACCATGGCCATCGAAGACACACAAATCACTGTTAGATTTCCTAATGTAAGTCAACTGCTTTGTTTCTCTAGCAGTGGATCCGATCACAGCATCGGTCTTGTCCAGTCTAGTCCACAGATAGTGCGAAGAACGGGATTTTAATCCCGGCTGGATGTACTGAGATGTTTTATTTTCCATTAATAGTGTCCTAAATTCTCCTCATGAAAACATGACAAATTTTGTTTGAATAAGGTTGCTACAAAACACTTATTTTGACCTTTTTCTCTGCTTCTGGTTTTTAGATTTTCACTGTATCAATTAGACCCATTTTTAAAAGTTATTTGATATGTATTAGACATTACGGCCATCTTAAAGGTAAATGGCAGCTATAGAAACTATATTTTATCCCGGCCAAAGCTTTAACTCCTAAACTAAAAGAAGACTTAAAATGAGAAACGATAGTCAATCATCATAATTTATAAATAATATATAATATGTTTTTGTATTTTCACACATTTTTTTATTAGCTAACAATCAAACTAGAAGTTTGTTATTGAAAAAACCCTTTTGGAATATTTCGTCTTTATTTTGGCTGGAACAATATTTTCAAATAAAGCCCCATGGAATTAAATATGAAGTTAGTGCTGAACGACTGCGCGGCAATTTAGGGCTTGTCGAGGTGGTCCCCTTAACAGACTGTTAGATTTCCATTTATGCTTTTTGGCTAAACTCTTTTATTCTTTTTTCCAATATATTTTTGTGACATTGTATAAAATTTATTTTCCTAGATTTATGATCTATAGAAAAGTATTTAAAAAAACTTAAATATGATGGATTCCAAATAGTGGATCAAATTATGCCAGAAACATTAAAAGTGAATAATTCTTTATCCAAACTGTAAAATTAATACTATACAACTTCCATTTGTTTTAAATCCTTACCAAACATGCTTTGTCGCTATCCTTTTTACGTTTTTTTTAAAATTAGCAACAGAGGAAAGACATTAAATATTGTGCAAATAGAAAATATAACTTCCTAAGGAAATATCGGATTTTATTTAACACATTTTTAGATTATATATCTACTTTTACATTCTGATCTTGCCAACCTAATTTTCGCATTTTGTAACACAATTCAAACCAATAAAATATTATTATTTAACCAACCTGCTTCGGTGGCCACGTGGCTTAGCCCGCTAGTCTCATGTTAGAATAGACTGCCTACGACAGGCAGATCTAGGTTCTAATCTCGGTCGGGTGTACTGAGGGTGGTTTTCTCAAAATGGTTTTACACACTCCCTCCGTGCAAATGCGGGTACACTAACTTCCTCCAAAAAATTTCAAACTTCCTCATCCCAAAAATTTATTAGTCAATACATAAGCATATAAACCAAATGGGCAGTAAGATGCGGTGCTAAAAAAATATTTAAACAGAATTTAAAATTTAGTTTATTTTCCCTGTGATTAATTCCATATACTAAAAAAAACCGAACAACGTTACTTTATAAACTCCCCGTGGAAATGACGGGTACACTAGATAGTATTAGATAAAAAAAAATTACATATTCATAGAAACCCTGAATTGTGGTTAATAAATTGATTGGATTTCGTTAGATAAAAATTTTGATTAAAGTATAAATGATGGTT
>CABEEJ010011006.1:0-12329 GCA_901482245.1 Timema douglasi | reverse complement strand
AGATAAATCTGTGCCGGGACCGAGGAGTGAACCCCGGCCGCCAGCACAGAAGTCTGACACCTTACCCCTAGACCGCCAGGTCACCTGCTAGTTAATGCTTGGAGTATTAGTTTAGTAATCACCATGGCAATGGATCTACTTTTAAGATATTTGTTTTTGTATTAATTTATTTTTAGGTTTTTTTTTCATCTGCCCTCTTATGTTCATGAAGGGGGGTTATTTTAAACAACTTACCTATATTTTCTTCTATATCAAAAAGTAGATCTACTAATAATTTTAATTTTAAGTTACTACTCCATTCTCTTCTCACAGACACATTTTCAGTTATCACAATCCCATTTTTAAATTTAAGACTTAGCTATTTGATAGATATTTATTACTTTATTGCCAAATTTCAGTTTTCGACAACACCGAAAAGCAGTTTTTTTTAAATATTTGTTGTCCCAATTTCAAACTCTTCCATTTCCCAGGTTTCAATTTTGAACCCCCCATATGTTCAGACAGTTGACAGTTGACTTGTATGCAATTTCTAAGCCCAGCATTTCAAAAGTCCTCTTAGAGAAATATCAAATATTAAACACTCATTTGGCAGAACCTTTCTACATTTTTGGCAAAAATCAATTTTCTAGAATCTCAATTAACAAATTTCAGTTTTCTACCACACACAAAAGTAACTCCCAAAGCTATTTTTAGAAAATTGAGAGTAATTTTGCGATCTTTAGCTATCGCTGCCTGGCAAATCTAAATTTTCTATTAAACTTAAAAAAAACTTCTGTTTACACCCCTCTACCCTTATTTAATGGAATACCATTTTAAAATATAAATTTTTGTGACTTTGATAGTTATTTGGTGTGGATTCCTTACCTGCCTGCTGAATTTCAGTTTTTCGCCGCACTGAAAAGTGGCTGTTTTGGAAATGTATAACCTCCTGATTCCCCTTTCTCCAACTCTCTTAAATATTAAATGTAACAAGACTAATTTGATTATCTGGAGATGTTTCCCTACCTATCTACTAAATTTCAATTTGATAGTATATCTGAATTGACTTTTTTCTTATAATACCCCCCCCNCCCCTTCCATCAAGAATTCATTTCAAAATTTCTGATTTTAAAATTTTCCTAGCTAAAAGGGGCAAGCCCCCTACTGTATTGCCAAATTTCAACATTACTTCATCTAGAAGTGGGTTTTGTTTTATTTTATTTTTCAGGCAGACATACTTATAGTTTTATGAAATGAGATTTATTTTCTTCCACAGCTTATTATCAAGGTCGGATAAAGGAATTTTGGGGTTTGGGGCCACTTGCAAAAAGTGGGGCCTCCAACTTTTTTTTTTACTACTTGTTCGAGTCGTATGTATATTAAAAAAAACTTCTAATCCTAAAAGACCAAACAAACTTAAAACTGTGTGCACAATAAACCCAAATAAGCTAACATAAATAAACAGTAAGGCAATAGATTTGTCGACAGTTCAGTTTGGATATCACATTGTATTGATTATTTTTTTTTACATTTTATTTACCCAATTTAGCGGTCAAATGTTCAAAGTCGTCACTCAGGCAATCAAATAGTCTGTCAATTATGAGGAAATCTGGGTTGGGATCCCATTTTAAATTAAATAATTGTAAAACTATGCAAGTGTTATTACAGGACCCCCTAGAGCGTAGGGCTTGTGCCCCTACAGCCCCTTCACTCCCTTAATCTGGCCCTACTTATTATCCATGTGGGCTGTATGCATTGTAAGTAAACATTAGAACTATTCTCACTGAAACATGTGCATTGTGCCTATATTCGAAAACCAGTTTGTGACGTCACTTGTAACAAACCCTCGTATCGCTGTGCTATGAGGAACGCTATTGGTCGCCGAGCAGGGGAGGAAATGGCTTCAAGAGACGCACCAGGCGGCAGACTCAAATTATATATCCACGATATTCCATTTTAAAAATACTTCACATGATGTTCTGTTTCAGAAAACTGTTCAGGTGGAAAGATATTAAGATATGGAGAAGATAAAATAATAATTGTCTACATATTTCCATGAGTTTATTTTTAATTAATAAATATAGTAATAAATATAATATGACTCGTGTATAAATTATTGTTTAAAAAAGGTTTTTTTTTTAAATTTTAAGCTATTCAGAAAAGAACTAAAGATACATCTTTTTAAAAACAAAGACATCAAATCTTTGAAATAAATATTATGGGCGTAATAATGGAAGTTAAATAAAATATATTATGAAAAAAAAAATCAATAATACATGAGCGTGACCGAAAATTCGCGAATACGGACTGTATCATGTTATTCTCTGGGCTAAACTAAATAGAAAATGCTCTTTGGTAAAAATGTGTTAGGCCCTTAGTTTTTGAGAAAAATGACGTGAAAGTATAGAAAAATACTTTATCCCACTTTTAAGCACAGCAGGTTACATCAGCTGTAATATTGTCTAACTTTCACAAATAGCTGTTCAAAGTTTGTTCCGCGCATAGCAATGAATTTTTCTGCAGGTTTGGTGCATGTGTAACCGTGCGATGATGTCCTCGGCTGACTGCAGCAGGTCGTCTGGTGATTTTAGGTGACCCCCACAGAAATAAATCTAGTGGTGTCAAGTCTGGTGACCTTGGTGGCCATTCCACAGGCCCTCATCCCCCAATACACTCGCGAGGGTAGGTGTCGCGGCATGGGTGGTAGGCCTCATCACGTTGAACCAGGTGTATCGCCAACTTTGATACATTCTTAGCCCCGTACAATGTCCGCACATTGCGTGACCATTCCCACAACTCCAACCGCAAAACAAATCTACACTTGGGTGCAGTCTCTTGGGATAGTGATCGGCATACAATCGGCCATCTTGGCTGTCTGATGCACTCATGGCCATCTCTATATCCCAATACTCTACATGTGTGTATTCCATGGCCTGTTTGACTCTACTGAGCTCGACTCTCTACCTATCCCTGTGCCTTGTGATCTGTAAGGACTCGAAACCTCTTTCTTCTACTGTTTCAAGAACTTTCATGTAGTCTCTCTCAGGAACTGAGGGCCTAACGGATTTTTACCAAAGAGTATTTTATACAAAGTTTGGGGTACAAAATCTTGTGGTACAGTCCGTATCCGCGAATTTCTGGACATCTTGTGTGTTTTTATGGTTGGATTTACAAAAAACAAATTAATAATTAACAATAAAATATGTTCATACTGATGATGTAAGGAATTTTTTACCAGAAGTTGTGAGGATCTAGAACTTGGATTAAGGGTGTGATCTCTGAAGAGGACTACTCAAAATATAGGGTTATTCTGGACACAGTAAGAATATTGCTTGGATCTTGAACAGCCTCCAATGGTTTAGGTATTATAAGACATAACTATTGGCTTTGAGGCAATGTCAAGTGATTAGGCCTCAGAGGAGGCTAAACTTGTAATGCTACAGCTTACTTCTCTCCATGAGAACTTAAATTAATGGGGAAGGAATAAGGTTAGGTAAGGTTTACTTTAGTTTCTAGACTGTATTGAATTTACAATGGAAGATGGGTTTAACATTCATATGTAGAAGTATTTAATACTTATAGAAGAAAGAAGACACCAATGGATAAGAAGTATGTCAGTCGTGGAATTAAGTTGACAATACCTTGTAACCAGAACTGGAAGTTGAGGTCGGTGTTAAAATGGCCGATCTTTCTTCACCACTGTAGGAACATACATCATATATCTGTATCCAGGGCCAGGATGTTACACAATTGATAATTATATACGAGATACATTAGCTATAATGTTTATTAATTTTGATGACAAGCAAAATAAATCATTCAAAAATCAGTATATCTATTTTTTTACTTTTTTTACTTTCTTTTTCTTCACACACATTGTTAAAGTTTCCAATAATAAAATACCTTTTATATTTATATGTGTAATAATAAATATGGCCAAATATGTAATGTTTTAGCACGAACATATTGTAAATAGTAATTGAAGTTTTTCAGGTAATATTTGTGTGTGAACTTTGTTTTAGTTTAGGTTTGAAACAACAAAAAGAAAGAAAGAAAGGAAAACAAACGTGGTGGCAACCATCACCAAGCTTCTTTATTCATTGTCATCAACTTCTGTTACACGATTACACTTCGGTAACATTTTAACTATACATTATTTTAAAAAACTAATGTAGAAAAAAAAAAGCAACCAAATACAATTTATAAATCTTTCTCTACATCAGCATTTTTCTTTAATAAGCGATAAAATACTATTAAATTTTATGGCACTATTTACATCAATGTACAGTAAAACATGTCATCATTGCTTAAAATTCTAAACCATTTTTAATAAATCAAAGCTCATAGTATCACAGATCGCCCAGGACACACATTTTTAATATTCAAATTTTATTTTTTGAAATGTCTTTTTTTTTGCCATTATACACAAACGTTATACACGATGAGAATACATTCAGTCATTTTATAGCACTTTTAATTAAATCAAGAGCACTAGCAAATTACGTATACATTAATGACTACTCTTTTAGAGAAAAATAGTTTCACATAATTATATTTACATTCAATAGGTTCTTAAAAACCACATATTTTACATTTTACTCACATTCTTCTTTTGCTGCTTATTAATACAATTTATTTGAAAGCTCAAATCTTAAATACCATATTTGAAAAATTTGGCCTGGCAATTAATGGCAACACATTACTTTTTGTTTATGGTAAATACAATAGCTTCAAACTATAAAAATTATAAACAAATATTAAAATGTTGATTACTGTAGCTACTCTAGTTTTGGAAAGCAAAATCGGAATAAAAACATTTTTTATCTTCCAAACCATTAGTCACAAACATTTCTTTAACATCATCAGAACACAGTTCCTGTATTCAAATAAATAACTCCTTTGTTTCTTAACCTAATACAACGACCAACTATTCTGGGCTCAACTAAACATGTTACTGTTGTGATTTTTCAATTGTTACTTTTTATAAATTGGTTAATTATATCAACAATGATTGTTAAATATCACATAATGTGTATTGCAAGTACTTTAATGAATGTCCTGCACTAGAGTAAGGTCTACATATAATAATTACAAAATGGAGTCACAGTTTAGTTCCAGAGACATTAAGTCTAATAATTGGCATATTTCCAAATAAAATGTAGAGACTTGTTAATCCACACCCGCACCTGTATTTACATTGTTGCAAAACTTACCGAACATGTGTTGCGGCTGTCGTAAAGTGATATCCGAGATACGGCTTCATCGAGTTGAAGTGAGTTTCCCATTAGTGGTACCAACACAACTTTCAAGTGGGAAAATAATGTTTAGTAATCGGGGATAAAACATAATGGAGTTTAATTTAAAGAGACTCTACCACTGGGCACATTTGTTTTGTTTACAAGACGAAGCTATCAATCTCCATGAATGTGTGTACATCTGTAGCAACTAGGCCAAGAATATATATAATAACTGTCAATCAAAATAAGACACTCGTTTGACGAGTAGGATATAATAAACTACAATACATTCGAGTGTGCATGCACAGCGCAGCGCACCATCTACAAAACAAAACAGGAAAAGTTGTGGAGTGGCCAAAGAACAAAGCACCTCAGTTTTGAAACGTGTGTCGATGAGTTTCCCAAGGTTAGTGGTTAGTGTAGGCTTGAGAGCCTTTACAATACCTCATGGTCTCATTCATCGAACAAAGGCTTATTGTGAATACAGACTTGGATTATATTATTTACAAGTTTAACCTGTGGATGGCAATGTAATTTATAATGTTTGTTTTTCAAAGAATAATCTTGAAAAATAAACAATTGATTTTAAACTGTTACATTAATTAAAAAACAAGAAAGAATTAAACAGGTTCCTGAAGGGTTAGAGGGTTGATCTCGCTCCATTTTGTCTTCCGGCTGCCACCCTGTGCAGTTTAACTCCATCAAACACAATAATTATATTTTAACACTGATCTTAATGAGGAATGTAGGTCTACTTAATAATTATCTTTATGTTTAATTTTGTTTTAAACATATTTTGTAAAATATAATTATGAAAAAAAATCAATAATAAATTAAGTTTCAGCGTCCTTATATAGACTTTATTTATGTAAAAGATATGAAATTAACTCAGCAAAAGTGTAGTTATTTCTATTTCCTTGTCCCAAGACCACAAAGAGTTCGACCAAGTACTACCCGAACCATAGTTGAGCTAGTAGCAATAATACAAATTAATATTTATTTACTGTATAAGAGTGTGGAGAAAATATAAACTTTTACACATAGTTGTTTAACAATCATGTTTTTAAAACAAGTGAATTGTTATGTTTTTTTTAGATGAATTTTTGAATCACCAACTGGTGCATACATAATTATTTCTACAATAACACTTGCAAGCCAAATATATATCTTAATCCAAAAAAAGGTTAAAAAGTTTCCTTCTGAAATTCTTCTAAATCATGAAAGAATTTATAAATTTTAAAACATTAAAGTTGTCATGAGATCAATAGAAGCACAAAACATTAACATTATAATCTATAATATTATATTTATATAAATTAAAAATACTAGATCTTATAGTTAATAAAGATATCCACATCATGATTACATTACATTACAAAGATTTATCCAAAGGCAAACAAGAGAAATAACTTTCATGAAACTATGGTAGACCTAAATGTATTTACAACTTAAAATCTAGGTAATGTTCTGCCATTGTTTCAGTCAATCAAGTTTGGCTGACTGTACTTTTCTGAACATGCTCTGAATTAGAACAAATGATCGTAATAAAACATTGTGTTAAGTTTGTACAAACCTAGACCCCATGAAGAGACGCGTTTGTGACTGATACAAACAATTTGTAGATATCGCCACATGACTAGTATGGGTAGGGTTAACATCTCATACTATTGGCGCGTCTTTAGGATATGGAGTCTGGATTTAGACAAACTGTATACACACAAAGCAGGATAGAAATTAGTTCACGTGGAAACAAATCTTTATAATAAATAAATACTTTGCTATCACATAATATTTCAATTTAAATATTCCCTACAAAAGAGCAGATTGGTCAGTTTAAATGTAGGGGATGATTTCACTTGCTTATTTGTGCCAGCCTCTACTCAAGGGCGACTCTTTGTGCCGGCCTCTACTCAAGTGTGACACTGTGCCGGCCTCTACTCAAGGGCGATCCTTTGTGCCGGCCGCTACTCAAGGGCGACCCTTTGTACCAGCCTCTACTCAAGGGCGACTCTTTGTGCCAGCTTCTACTCAAGGCCGACTCTTTGTGCCAGCCTCTACTCAAGGGCGACTCTTTGTGCCAGCCTCTACTCAAGTGTGACACTGTGCCGGCCTCTACTCAAGGGCGACCCTTTGTGCCGGCCGCTACTCAAGGGCGACTCTTTGTACCGGCCTCTACTCAAGGGCGACTCTTTGTGCCGGCCGCTACTCAAGGGCGACTCTTTGTACCAGCCTCTACTCAAGGGCGACTCTTTGTACCAGCCTCTACTCAAGGGCGACTCTTTGTACCAGCCTCTACTCAAGGGCGACCCTTTGTGCCGGCCTCTACTCAAGGGCGACTCTTTGTGCCAGCCTCTACTCAAGGGCGACTCTTTGTGCCAGCCTCTACTCAAGGGCGACTCTTTGTGCCAGCCGCTACTCAGCTCCCCAAATAGTAATGAGAGCTTGTGGGACATTCTCAGACCAGGTAGAAAATGTCTAGTTTGAAATAAGATACACGTGAGTGTCTTTGATGTGTTCAGTGTATTTATGTTCCCTTCACCTTGTGTCAAATTCAAGAAAAGTATTTTAAAATGTAATAAGCATACTTAGAAATAAATGAACAAACTTCAAGATGACAACTTTGTAAAATACTATACAGCCACATTTGAAATGTCTTCCAAGGAGCGAGTGCCATCATGTGTAATACAGGCTCATGGTGAATAATTTCAAATGTGTTTTGATAATCATCAAAATTTCCCCAAAACTCTTCAAAATTTACAAGGTGACGATACTATACATTTATCCCATATTGGGTTCATTTTCTTTGTCCTGGTACTATATTTCTGTATTTTATTCTCGTTTATATACACACAAACATGCGCACAATAATAGGAAGAATAGTTTTACAGCAAGATTTATAAATTTAAAAACTTTTATTAAATATGTCCAAACAAAGCTCACCACACAACTCACCCAAATCACTTTCGGCATTTAAATATTGGCGATGACGTGTCACTAACCTGTAGTCATGAGTGATAAAATGAATATGAACTAATAAAATGATGTCTATCAGTTGTGATTCATTTTTTTCAACATTAAATAGTTTATTTTATCTATAATAATGTTAGCTTATTAATGTATGAAAGGTTAGGTAAAGCTAAGGTGGTAAAATATCATAATTATATAAACATTGTTTATTTATCATTTCCACGATGTGATCAATATATATTCCTTCCTGTTTTGGGTTGTAATGTGTGGTCGTTGCGGATGGCTTATGTGACTTTGAATAGACAAGAAATTTAGTTTGTGTCTTAGTCTAAGGTGTGCAACATTAATAAAAGTAACTTTTATCAAAGAAGTACATGCAGGTCTACCAATACACAGAGTTATTATATTATGCTTTATGTAGACATACATACACAGGGAATTTCATGTTCCAATTTTCAAATCCATGTAAACAAAATGGCTTAGAGGTCACTTAAGTGAGTGAAATTATGTAATTAAATATAGGATGACCTGGCGGTCTAGGGTTAAGTTGTCAAACCTCTGTACTGGGGGTCCAGGGTTCAATCCTCGGTCCCGGCACAGATTTATCTGTTAACTAAATCCTTCCTTCACCTCTGACAAGACGTGTATTAATCACAACTTGTGAATGTGGGGAGTGCCAGGCCTCCACCGTGGTTCGGATCCCACGTTAAACTGTAGGTCCTCCATTTTATCTCATAATCACCCTACCATTACACATTAACGTAAGTGCATATAACCCGAACGGGTAGTAAGACGCGGTGTTAATAATAATAAAGTATGGTTTTAAAAAATGTATTATTTCTCTCTCTGTATTATATATTTGCAAAAATGTATAATAAATATGAATATTTCATAGTTAAAAAAAGCTGTCAAATGGGATGTATGACGTGTAACATCCCCATGAATGAGCTTCAGTCCAGCAAATGGGACACAGTACGAGTGGGAACATACAATCTTACAAGAGACAATATTAAACATTGATTCCCAGTTAGTCATTTATGATTAACATATCATTTAGTAAACTTATTCAATCTAGAAAATAATGTAATTAAAGAATTTCAAAAATCAATATCAGTACTTAGGAAGTTTATCAATTAGTAGTAAAACTAACTTATTATAAGTCTTCATGCGGCTAATTTTTTAAATTTTAAATAAAACTTAATTATTCCATCTATGTTTGAAATTGCCAGCTTTATGTCTGACTGAATACAAACATGGTTCGCATTCTCTATGACAACTTTGTGGTTCGATGCCTTCAGTTTGTGGAGACATGAGAGATATTTTTGATTATAAATCAACACTTTGTAAAACTTAAGTTATAATGAGCAGGCACAAATATTTCCCAAAGAAAGTTGTTCGCCTGTACTAAAATATTAATAAACCATACAAATATACTTCAGACAGACTTGAAATACTCATTGCTATATATTGGAACTGGTATTCAAAGTTGAGAAGTTAGTGCAGATAAATGCTATTCAAATAGAGAATATTGGTTTTCAGATGAGAGTTCATCGATTAAACCTCTAATAGCCGCCATGTGATTATTCTTGCTTTATATACACATACTAATTCAACAAAAGTTGAAAGTTCGCTCAAAAGAGGAGAGGTTTTAATTCATATCTTGAATGATTTAGTTTTGTCAGTAGAGTGGCAATCAATAACGACACAACAGTTTTTTATAAAACATTAGTATCGTAAAAATATCCCTTTGCCATCCCTGACTGAGAGGGTGACCTCATCAAAACACTCTCATGAACATATCTGGCCCGGACAGCAAGTAAAGCTCGTCATCACCTGAGTGAAACATTAGCTGGACACTTGCGTGTGTGCCAACATCAAGATGTCCTTCTTCTCCTTGGGGAAACGCAGTTCCCTGCCGGCCAGCCTCGCTGTCTCCAGTTCCCTCTCGGACAACCCGAGTTCTCGTCCGAGGGCCCCGGAGTTCTCCTGCTCCCGGGCGATCCAATCAAGAGCCATCTGCGAGCGCATATCATCGTCAAGCGCTCTGTTGGAGTAGTGAGCGACCACCTCCTGACGTGAGCATTGCCGCTCTCGCATGGCCTTCAGACTGCCGTTCCAGTGAAGTAACTGGAACACTGTCATCAACTCCTGGAACTCCAGCATGGTCCGACCCTTGTTCGTCTCCAGCATGAAGCGGAAAGCGCCGATACCTGTGTTGGGGTTGTCGGCCTCCTCTGGGTCACCCTGAGGAAATACAAACTGAGATCAACAAAGTTTGTTGACATTGATCGAATGACAAAGACAGCAATAGACACAATACTCCCAGAACAGTCATCAACTACAGAACAAACTGCAACAACTCATAATGATGTCATTTCACTCCCTGCCAGTGCTAGGTTTGTCATGGCCATTGCAAGGCACACACTTCATGAGGACCTACTTGACCAACGCATTACAAACATCTCTTAAACTGTTTGTGATGAGGCAAGGTTTGTTTCTGAACCATTTCTTTCTTTCTTTCTTTCTTTCTTACCTTGAATGATGACCTCGCTTCAGCAACAGCCTTCTCAATGAAATCATCAGATATCCTTCGAGAGGGGTGTTCATTGAATACCGAGTTCATGAGAGCAATCTTGGCAGCACTGCGGCGAGCCTCGGCCTTTGTTGGGCAGTTCTAGAACATGCAAGGTCTCAATGAAGAACTCACTGGCATGGAGTGCTTTATGTTGGGTTAGAGCAAGGTTCCGATAAGGATATCAATGGTAGTGGAGTGCTTTATGTTGGGTTAAAGCAAGGTTCCAATAAGGATATCAATGGTAGTGGAATGCTATATGTTGGGTTAAAGCAAGGTTCCGATAAGAATATCAATGGTAGTGGAGTGCTATGTGTTGGGTTAGAGCAAGGTTCCAATAAGGATATCAATGGTAGTGGACTTCTATATGTTGGGTTAGATGCAAGGTTCCGATAAGGATATCAATGGTAGTGGACTTCTATATGTTGGGTTAGAGCAAGGTTCCGATAAGAATATCAATGGTAGTGAACTTCTATATGTTGGGTTAGAGCAAGGTTCCGATAAGGATATCAATGGTAGTGGAGTGCTATATGCTGTGTTAGAGCAAGGTTCCGATAAGGATATCAATGGTAGTGGAGTGCTTTATGCTGGGTAAGAGCAAGGTTCCATATAAGGATATCAATGGTAGTGGACTTCTATATGTTGGGTTAGAGCAAGGTTCCGATAAGAATATCAATGGTAGTGGACTTCTATATGTTGGGTTAGAGCAGGTTCCGATAAGGATATCAATGGTAGTGGAGTGCTTTATGCTGGGTAAGAGCAAGGTTCCAATAAGGATATCAATGGTGGTAGAGTGCTTTATGCTGGGTAAGAGCAAGGTTCCTATAAGAATATCAATGGTAGTGGACTTCTATATGTTGGGTTAGAGCAAGGTTCTGATAAGGATATCAATGGTAGTGGAGTGCTATATGTTGGGTTAAAACAAGGTTCCAATAAGGATATCAATAGTAGTGGAGTGCTTTATGCAGGTTAAGAGCAAGGTTCCAATAAGGATATCAATGGTAGTGGACTTTTATATGTTGGGTTAGATTAAGGTTCCGATAAGGATATCAATGGTAGTGGACTTCTATATGTTGGGTTAGAGCAAGGTTCCAATAAGGATATCAATGGTAGTGGAGTGCTTTATAATGGGTTAGAGCAAGGTTCCAATAAAGATATCAATGGTAGTGGAGTGCTTTATGCTGGGTTAGAGCAAGGTTTCAATAAAGATATCAATGGTAGTGGAGTGCTTTATGTTGGGTTAGAGCAAGGTTCCAATAAGGATATCAATGGTAGTGGAGTGCTTTATGCTGGGTTAGAGCAAGGTTCCAATAAAGATATCAACGGTAGTGGAGTGCTTTATGTTGGGTTAGAGCAAGGTTCCAATAAGGATATCAATGGTAGTGGAGTTCTATATGCTGGGTTAGAGCAAGGTTCCAATAAGGATATCAATGGTAGTGGAGTGCTTTATGCTGGGTAAGAGCAAGGTTCCAATAAGTATATCAATGCTAGTGGAGTGCTATATGTTGGGTTAAAACAAGGTTCCAATAAGGATATCAATGGTAGTGGAGTGCTTTATGTTGGGTTAAAGCAAG
>CABEEJ010011005.1:0-12331 GCA_901482245.1 Timema douglasi | reverse complement strand
CAAGCACCAGCGGAGCACTGGAAACAACACATTGTACAACAGCTGGATCAGGATCATGACCAAGAAGAGAGTCACGAGCATCAAGCTCCAGTGGAGCACTGGAAACAGATCATTGTACAACAATTTGATCAGGATCATGACCAAGAAGAGTCACGAGCATCAAGCACCAGCGGAGCACTGGAAACAGATCATTGTACAACAGCTGGAGCAGGATCATGACCAAGAAGAGAGTCACGAGCATCAAGCACCAGCGGAGCACTGGAAACAGATCATTGTACAACAGCTTGATCAGGATCATGACCAAGAAGAGAGTCACGAGCATCACGCACCAGCGGATTACTGGAAACAACACATTGTACAACAGCTGGATCAGGATCATGACCAATAAGAGTCATGAGCATCAAGCACCAGCGGAGCACTGGAAACAGATCATTGTACAACAGTTGGATCAGGATCATGACCAATAAGAGTCACGAGCATCAAGCACTAGCGGAGCACTGGAAACAGTACATTGGGGAGTAGTTTTAAAAGAGAACCAAGGTAGTATCCAACTCACAAACCAAATTTTCCTTCATATATAAAGATTAGGTCAAAAATAAATTCGGATTTTGGTCGAATATATACTTTTAAATAGGGTCTATGTGTTTTATAAACAAAATAAGTCCGAAACACTACCAGATAGGAGTTAAACATGTTACAAAAGTTGGATAGATCATTGTATTAAAATGGCAACATTGACAAGTACTGTATATAAATTTAAGTGAACATTTAACCCAAAATTTTAATAGTGTTCGAAAATCCAACTCTTATACTTAATCGTGAAGTTGAATCAATCTAGCTCATTGCCATCAGCAATTTTAATCAATTTATCTCACTGACATCAGCAATTTTAATCAATTTATCTCACTGACATCAGCAATTTTAATCAATTTATCTCACTGCCATCAGCAATTTTAATCAATTTTTCTCACTGCCATCAGCAATTTGAATCAATCTTTCTCCCTGAGGTTATCATGTTAACTTGTATGAAATCTCTCACAACAGATTACCTTGTATGTGAGCTTTGTTAACACAATGATACACGCCTTTCAAATAGCTAAGTCATTGAAAGCAGGATTAGGTTGGCAGTATAATAATAAATGTAATTACTAATTGTAAATGAGAAAATATAATTAGAAAATCCTAAAATATTTGTAAAATTTGTATGGCCTCTATATAAGTAAGTAACAACTGATTGAACCTGATAATATTAATAAATTAGAGAGGCTTAATCTATAATAACCGGCAAAAATTATTATATACATCTACAAACAACGAAAGTATTGTCCAATGTAAATAACGTCAACTAAAACTTTTTTAACTACACACGCATCAGCCCATCCTTAAAATAGCAAAAACCTTAACTTTTAAGGCCAGAACCTCTACAATATTAATCCACACTCCCATCTTAATATCACAACGAACCAATAAAGAACCAACATCAATACAACAAAACTGGATGAGTCACAGATAACACTCATAGCAACATAACAGGAGAAACCGCCCAGCACTCAATATACCAACATCAAATTACATACCTAGCCTGTACTCAAAATATCAACACCAAACCATATACTCAACCTAGATCTAAGTTCATTATTTTAAATCATTTAAAATTTATCTTTCTTCTTTCTAGGGAAACGGGAAGAAGTTTTATGTTTCTAAAATAATTTTTTTCACATAAAAACTCACTAACAAATAATAATTTTCAAACTGCAAATGAATATGACAATATTAATAAAAGTAAAAAGGGGTGTGTGTATATATCACGTATGTATACATTTCCAGAAACTGTTAGTACTTCTCAACAAGGGAGAAAGGTTAAGTTTGGTGAACTTGTAGGGGAACCCCTCAAGAGGTGCGACAATATTTAATATTTTAAAACTGATCAAAAATAAATATAAAATATAAAAACATTTTTTATTTGATCAATTAAACTCGTACCGGTTATTTGCATTTTTAAAAGCAAGAACCTGGAATATAATTTCTAGTCTAAATAGTTACATATTATAATACAATGAAGATTCTACAGTTAACGTTAAACATACTTATTTAATTTGAGCTTACACTTAACCTGGATATGTATTCATAAACCAATTACCGCGCTAATTAAATTCAGCTAACATTGCAGAGTGACATGACATTATTAAATAAACTAATATTCTTTTGTGTGTGTGTGTATGACGTATTAACGCTGTAACTCCAAATTTTACGGAAAACTTTTTTTAACATTAAGTTTTACAATCCGTTCGGATTTTACGTCTATATACTTTTTTTTACATCCATTACAGTTTCCAGCCTGTGGCCTAGGTCAGTTTTTTTATTCAAGCCATATATTTTCCACTATCGACCTGCTAGGCCGGTCGTAGCTCCATAAGCCTTCTAATCTAACTTAAGACTAGGACAGACACAACATCCAACCCCCAGCCGTTAATTCATCACTGTGAAAAGGTAAGCGCGTGTTTCACCAATGATACATTATTTGGCCATGCCAGTAATCGAACCCGGGACCCTTAGTTCAGTAGATAACCACGCCAACGACTCTGCTAAGGTGTCGGATACGTCAATGTACTAGCTACGCTAATGTGCTAGGGATTAGGAATGCTGGATATTAGAAGGAGTGTACCAGCATTTGCTTGGATAAAGAGTGGGAAACTATTTAGGATAAACCACCTTCAAAACACAAATTGAGATCCAAATATAAATTACAGGGAATTTACATGATCTTCTAATTTTAAAGTTTATTTGAAATAAATTTGGTAGTTTTAATTATTTAAAAAATATTAATTTATTTAATTCTAACCTTAGTCACTGTACTAAGTATAATTTAGTTACAGAAATATACATTTATACCAAGCTAGCCGTAACTTACAAAAATTAACCTTTCATGCATCCACAAAATAATTGAAGGTTCGGTTTTGTGTGGCTGTGTGGTTTGTGGCAACCTTTGAGTCGGGTGACCCGAGCTCTCAATTAGTCACTCCGGGTTCGTTACCCGGACAGCTCAATAGTACACTTCTAACGGACAGGTAGGCTAAGATGAGTTACTTAAGTAACCGGAGCTATCTCCGCTGCCTGTTAGTAGTTACAAGAGGTTACTCCTAACTCGAGTCCTGGGTTCGTGTCCCAGTTTAGTTTATATCGGGCTCTATTCCCGAGGACTCGCTCAGTTTACTTATACTACAATATTACCTAGTTTTTAAATAGTCCGGGTTCGATCCCCGGCTACTCAGCTCGAGTGACTCGTGCCAATCAAGCACGACTCTCCTTACCAATACTTTTACCGCGGGGCCATCTCCCGCTCTGTTAGCCGGCCTAAGTAGGCCTACATTTCATCCTAGCCTCGCCGTGGTCCGGATCGGTGGTTCTCGCCGGTCTGGCCCCCGTGCTCTTATCAGTTCTGGACAGACCGGGGTTCGATCCCCAACCTGCCAGATACTAGCCCGGCCACCCGGCTCTGTGGTTTGTGGCAACCTTTGAGTCGAGTGACCCGGGCTCTCAATTAATCACCCCGGGTTCGTTACCCGGACAGTTCACTTAGTACACTTCTATAGTGATATATTACAGTCAATAGCGACCGATCGGGCTCCATCCCGGCGGTCCGCATGACACCTCCCACCGTCCATCTACTGGTGAGTTAAAGTCTCGCCCACCAATTAGACCGGGGTAACCTCGTAGTGTTAGGCCCTTAACTGGAGTTAGTCTCCATAGTTTGTATATCATTGGCAATTACAGCCTAGTTTGTAAAGTTCTTTTTGTACCCTGTCGCTAAGGCAGGGTTTTCTTATATTACTGAATATGTTTTTTATTTTTCTATTACTTGATACGCCAGCGCTGCGTCGCTTATGGCTTTATATATTTTTTGCACTAAGCATTTTGTAATTTTATATTTATATCTGTCTAATAAACCATTTAAAATCTGAAAAAATATTGATATAAACCTGTCACAGACAAACTTAATAAATAGTAGAGAATAAAAAGGCAAATTTCATTGTATTAATCACAGTTGGAATAGTTATAATATTCATCATTGAAATGTAAGCACATTTATTTCCTCAAAACATTGTTAAACAATGAAACGAATTGATACATATCGGGTACAAACCTACTCTATATCCAAACGGATTGTGCTCTTGTTGAGTGATTGACGAGACCGGAGGTAGGTGGATACCATTCTTCATTTGATTTGGGTGAGCTACTAGAGGTTTGATTTGTGTCGGTGGATTTTGATGCCTTCTCTTATGGACATCTATGATCATCAAAAATGAACACCCCCCCAATTAAAGTGAAGTTCTGGGTAAAGCTATGGATATAGGAAAAAACAACAGCACTGGAATGGATTATAAAATATGCTAGTCATAGTATAAAATAAAATTCAACCACAAAAAATAATAATATCCATAATAATAGTAATAATAATTCTTATCGTGTTGATTCGTAAAGTCTGCAGCATATCCTGTAAATATTTAATATAATATGGTGTAATTCAATATAGATCTATAATAGAGAATCAAAAAATAATAAGCAATTATAAAAAACTTCTAATTTATTTATCATTTTAAGCCTAAACATGTTTAATTGGTGATATGTTCAAGTTTCTCTTTTCACAATGTTGAATTAAATAGTTGTAAGATTAATCATTGGATCTGTTCTAAAATCAAGTTTGTTTGTAAGTAATTTTGCAGATATATTCAGACAGTTAAGAAAGTGCAAAATATAAAGATATTATAAATAAAAATAGTTTGGAATAAATCCATCCACTAGCCTCTTTTTTAAATTAGTAGCTCAGACATTTCTTCTCTGGCGTGGCCCAGTGTAAATTGCAATGTCCAAAGATAAGTTATTCCTTGACTAATTTTTTGCTAAGAACTTTCAAAAACCATGTTTAATAATATATAATATACTATTTAATACATATATATATAGTATCTATTCTTTATATAGTAAAAGACAAAACATACTATCTCACTCACTCACTCACCACCGTATTTCCCTAACCACTGAATCTGGAAACTCGACATTTTGGTTAGTGGTATTGCTCCATAAAACAATAAATATAATTTTGAAAAATTTCAAATTATGACTCCAAATAAAGAGGGGGGGGGCTATGGCAATTAGATGATATAGGAAACTAAAATTTTCAAACAAGTAGAGAGACAACTCTAAATACATAAATAAATCTTTAAATTGTAAATTTTTAAGAGGTAATTGGAGAAAAGGGGCCAATGGGTTTCAAATATCAAAAACAATTATTTTGGCACCGCATTTTACTTCACGTTTGGGTTGTACACTAAAAACTAATATTAAATAAATACTTCTGTGTGTGGTTAGTAAAAACTAAAATTCGGTAAGTAGGTAAGAAATACCATTCCAAAAAAATAAAATGTCAATTTTTTTAGTAGGGGCTTTAGGTTATCGAAGGAGGGGAGCTATACACATAAAAACACTTTTAGGTGGGTTAGGAAATTTAAATTTGGGAGGAAGGTAGGACACCTCCTAACAACTTATTAATCTTTGAATTTTTTTAAAAATAGAAATGTATTAAATACGGGTGGGGTAGAGGGCTAAAATTTCTAATAGAAACAACTACTTTTCGGTGTGATAGAATACTGCAAGAAGATATGATTAACACTCCAAATAAAAGCAAAAAAAATGTAAAAAATAGAGACGTAGGTGTGGAATTGGGCTTGAGTAAAAAGAAAGATATCTTTAAGTTGAGGCAAAAAATTGAAATTTGTATGGAATACGAGTATAGAGTGATTACTTCAAAAACAAAGCTAGTGTTAACCTAAATATTTAGTATTTATAATGGGGCTGGTGAAATTGAGGGTGGCAAAATTCCCAAAACTAAAATAATAAACTACTTTGTAGTGTAGTAAAAANAATTTGTCAAGGGGGGGGGGGGTTAAAAGAACCACCCCAAACAACCAATAAGGTTTGATTCTTAAATTTTATATTATATAAGCAATGAATATAGAAGAGGAATTCCTCGATAATCCTAAAATTAATATAAAAAATAAGTTTTGTTTCATATAAAATTAAAGTTTGAATTTACATTAATACACCTTTCCCAGGAAGCTAAATAACATCTGAACATAGCTTATTTCAAAATGGACTGCCGGGAAATGGAAGATCTTTAAATAGATACAACTACTTTAGAACTTTTTTTTTAGAGTGTGGTTTAAAATTTGAGTTTCATAAACGTATACAAACTATAAAAATAGTCAAATTAATCTTAAAATTTCAAAACGGTAAAGTGAAAACTGAAAATTGTCGGAGGGGCAGAAGCTCAAAATTTATTTTCAAAGTTAATATAAAATCTTCCTTCCGTCATAGAAGAAAATTTAAAATTTCTAAGTTTCTTAAAAGACCACTCCACAATAGACATAAAAACTGGAAAGTTAGGAGTTTAAAAATAGGAAGCAGGAAATAAATAGCTAATACAAAAAAGGCTTCTCGATATACTTGAAAATTTGAATTTTTTGTTTGTAGACGAAAAAATCCATATAAAACTAAATCAAAAACTAAATATGTTTTAAAAGGGGGATTCATTAGCGTTAGGTACCGAAGATAAAAATTGGAGGGTAAATCAGCACCTATCTAGTATTGACATAGTAATTAAAATAAACAAATTCTGGCAATATAGCTCAGTGAACTATAGTACTCTTGTAAAACCATCATGCTTAGTATTCAATATGTTCCTGTAACAGAGTGTATGATTTATTTATGCTCTTTTGTGAACTCTGATGCTCTTTTTTCTAACATATTTTTAAGCAATATATATTAGATCGTTCTTATTTGATGGGATTTGATGGGATTCCAAAGTCGACACTATTCACTATTCTTAAAATGAGAGAAGAAATTGTGAATTCAGTGTAGAAGGAAAGCCACAATATAAAGGCCAAAAATTTGAAGGGTGCGACGCACGCGAATCTGTAGCAGGCTATGCTGGAGTGGTTCAGCCAGCACAGAGCGCAAAACGTGCCTATAAACGGACCGATGATGCAGAGGAAGGCCGATGAATTTGCCCAGAGGTTGGGTATAAAAAACTTTAAGGGTTCAAATGGGTGGCTAGACCGTTTCAAAGTGCGTCACAGAATATCCAACCACAAGGTCATCGGCGAAAGCACATCGGTTGACCAAACACCGGTGAGGGAGTGGATGCCCTTGCTCCGAAACATCTTTAGGCGCTATCAGCCTCAAGATGTATACAACGTTGATGAGCTGAGGATGTTCTACAATCTCATGCCAGGTAACACTCTTGGTGTGAAAGGGGATATGTGCAAAGGTGCGAAGAGGAGCAAGGAGCGCCTTAACGTCCTTATGTGCTGCAACATGGACGGCAGCGATAAGATGAAGCCCCTCGTGATCGGGAAGTTCAAGAAACCCCAGGATTTCAAGAGCAACATCCTGCCTTGTGACTATGATTCTAATACGAAGGCATGGATGACCTCGGGGGTGTTAACGAGGTGGCTTCAAGGCTTCGATTCGAAGATGGACACCGCAATTAGATAAGTCGTGCTCTTCATCGACAACTGCCCCACACATCCTGCTCTTGACAAACTCAAAACCATCGATTTGGTGTTTCTAGTGCTTCAGCCCCTGGAACAGGGAATAATTCAGCAAGTGAAGGTGAAGTTCCGCGAGATGCTTGTGCGGAGTATGCCTGGCCTAACCCATCAACAGCACCTTTGTCTGCCTCCTGACTTTCACTTGACCGTACGACGAGGAAACATGGCAGAAATTAGCCCCAGACTGCACGTACGAGGAGTACATAGACATCCCCACGATGAAAGATGTTCTGAAAGCCGGGGACGTCTACTCAAGAGCACTTAAGTGCCAGGGCGCTAGCGAAGATCTGTGGTCCCAGTTCTATAATTTGAAAGATTTCGTCGAGAAAACTGGCAGTAAAAAGAAGCAGGCCTCCATAATGGACTTCTTCAAGAAATAGGTTGGTGTTTTTTCCCGTACTGTCTAAAAAATTTAATTTTTGCGTATGAGGGTTGGGGGTTGAACAATATCGGTTAAAACTCCAATAACGACCCCTTAGAAACAACTACCCTTTTCTAGCGAACCGTGAAAGGTTGTATAATCGAGAGTTGACTGTATTTCCCACGTATTTTTTTAGTTTGCTAGGTGGTAGGTCCATGAATAGACGTTTTCACCCCTGGGGTTCATAATCCGCCTAAAACTCCCCTCACTACCGTTAATGTAGGCCCTCTAGAGCCAATTAATATAATATATTTTCGTGTGAAATGGATAATAACAATCATTATGATGAACTCTTCATCATCCCATCACCATTAACATTAGGTAGGCCTATCTGGGAAATAGAGCACTCATCAAGGATCTTCAGCTTCAAGGTAGGCCTATCTGGGCAACAGAGCACCATTAACATTAGGTAGGCCTATCTGGGCAACAGAGCATCATAAAGGATTTCTAGCTTCAAGGTAGGATCTAACCATACGTATAATTTCATCTCATATAATTAAATTATTATCATTTTCACTCAACCCTCAAACATTAGTTTTTCCGGCGTGGATGCCTCTAATTATATAAGATCATAAATTGAATTATTGTTATGTCGCTGCCTGTATTATAATTAGTAATGTTTTCCTAACGCAACCCCAGAATAGGGCTTGATGGTTAGCACATTCGTAAAATATGGTAGAAGAAAAATTGGGTTTTCTATGGACTTTTATTATGAAATGAGTATGAACTATATAAGTATATTTACAAGTAATAAAAGAATTTAAGTCTACACACTACGAGCAAGCTTTATCCCATCTTTCAGTCCCATGAGCCCTTTCCCAGGCCTTATACTCCCCTTAGCCTCACCATAAATTGATTATTCTTATCGAACAAGAATTCAACTCTTCAAGATGTCTCAAACAACCGTTCACAATTACAGAACTCACCCACTGACCCACTGAGTATCCTACAATCCCTACTTGCTATAATTCTACCTATCCTTGTCAAAATAACTCCTTTGTTGTCCTAGCTTCAACCAATTATAAAGCTCTGCTCCTGCCCAAAGTTCTAACACACATCACCATATCCTATGGCAGTAGTGGCAATTTTGCGTACGCTATTGGAATCTGCGTGTCAATCCAAGCTGATTATTGAACAATGTGCACAAATGCTTGACTAGCAAACAACTATCTTAGACCTGATAATATTCCGTGAATAGCATCCAGTCAAGTTAATATAGAGTGTGTTACATACACACTCACATTTACCTATGGTCATTGATCAAATATACTCAAAAATACCGCAAACTCACATTTCACCTTAGGTAGAATTGGATGATAAATCTACAATATAAAAAAAACTAAAATATTTTTTTCTGGCCCTGCATTTAATGAGAATAGTTTTGTTCAAATTATAAATGGTGTGGACCTCTTCGTTCAATCAGTCTCTAGTGACCCCTGGAAAATATATTTCTATAGCTTTAGGCACTTTAGTCGGCTTTTTTATTTATTTTGGGAAGCTCCCCCTCCATATCTGACAGTAACATTCTACACGATTATTTACCAATGACAATGACCTTCAAAATATACCACATCAGTTCTGGAATTAGAGGAACTATAGCTTTCACAATAAATTACTCAAGATTTAAGATTTGTGTAAATCGCTTCAACCTCCCGCCCACCAGAGACATCTCTAATAGATGTGAAGTTTGATTTCCTATCAGGGAACCTATGCCCCCTCTTGATGATTCGTCATCTCTTGCAATCAGGTGATTTAATGCAATTTGATAATAAATTTAACTCTCAACTCCTCACCCTAAAGAAATCCCATCTTCTCACCCTAAATAAATCTCATCTCCTCACCCTAAAGAAATCTCATCTCCTCACCCTAAAGAAATCTCATCTCTTCTACCCTAAAGAAATCTCGTCTCCTCACCCTAAATAAATCTCGTCTCCTCACCCTAAAGAAATCTCGTCTCCTCACCCTAAAGAAATCCCATCTTCTCACCCTAAAGAAATCTCATCTCCTCACTCTAAAGAAATCCCATCTTCTCATCCTAAAGAAATCTCATCTCCTCACCCTAAAGAAATCCCATCTTCTCACCCTAAAGAAATCCCATCTTCTCACCCTAAAGAAATCTCATCTCCTCACTCTAAGGAAATCTCATCTCCTCACCCTAAAGAAATCCCATCTTCCCACCCTAAAGAAATCTCATCTCCTCACCCTAAATAAATCTCGTCTCCTCACCCTAAAGAAATCCCATCTTCTCACCCTAAAGAAATCTCATCTCTCCACCATAAAGAAATCTCATCTCCTCACCCTGAAGAAATCCCATGTTAAATTCATGGATAGATAAAAAGCTGTACACATGAAGGTATTTCCCAACTCGTTCCGAAATAATCTCCATCACTTCCATTACTAATAACTGCCACACCATTGGGAACACAAAGAAAAACATCAAGAATGAAGAAGCCCTTGTAATAATACACGATCCGGAGTCGCCTCCATAGATTGACCTCTTGGACTGGTCGTCTAGACATCTCCTGGTCCTGGCGAAGTTGAACGAGCTGTGGCTCGATGAACGTCAAGAGGATGTATAATTATCTCCCTCGGCTTGCTGTTAAGCTTTAACCTTTTGCTAGTAATCATCAGACTTATTATTTACAGCTTTCGTTCTACTTGGAACTTGATTAGTTTAATGGGGGAAGGATGCAGGATATTTTATTATTATAACATGGAAATAACTATCTATAAACATAAAAGGCAAAACACATTCACTCACTTATCACCATATATCCCCGAACCCTGGGCCTTGAGACTTTAAATTTGACGTTAAGGCTTATTTTGTGCCTTAGGCAAGATATAAGACAGAGCTTAGCGGAATTTTATCCCTATGGGAGGAAAGCGGAGATTTTAATTGGCCAAATTTACTGATTTATCTTTTGAACCCGTGAACATAGAGCCTAGAAATTTAGAATTAAGATTATTTTGTAGATTGGGTCAGAAGTTTTTGATGGTTTATCTAATTTTATCCACTAAGAAGGTGGGGATGAAACCAAGAGGGTTGAGATTTCTCAAAATTCACTTATGAATATTTCGAAGCAGTAAACATAAAGCCTTGAAATTTAAAACTAAAATTTATTTCTAGTATTGGCTTAGATGTTTTTGAGGGCTTTTCAAAATTAATACCCTACGAGGGTGGGGAGAGGGAAAAGGGGGTTCAAGGTTTTTGATATTCACTTATGTATCCTGTGAACCAGTGGACTTTAGGCATTGCCATCTAAAATTAGGGTTGCTTTTTAAAATTGTGCTAAGCTATTTTGAGGATTTTTCAAATTTCTTATTCTAAGAAGGTGGAGAGAGACAGAAATGTGTGCAACACACTGACTCACTCATCCCCGTACTTCCCCAGCCCCTGGGTCTGTGAACTTGAAATTCTACTTTGCAGGAAGTAGCGGGATTGATCCATATAGCCAGAAATTTCAAAATGGGCCTTAAGGGAATGGAGGGCCTATAATTGGAAAACGACCTATTAGATAACGTAGAAAATTAAAATTTGGCAGAGAGGTATAGAGACAAATCCAAATAGCCCAATAATTCCTATAATTTGAAAAGTCTAAGAGTGAGTTTGAGAAAATGTGTTTGGTTGAGGGGTTAATATTTTTTTAAGCTAGTAGTAAGCAAGTACTTTCCAGTATGGTAGAAAACCAAAATTTAGTCGGCAGGTAATAAAACCCCACCACATAAATATTAAGGAGTGAACGTGTTAATTTTTCACTGTGACTTTGGAAAACTTTAAATAGGGAAGGGGGGGATGGCCTCAAAAGTAAAATCAAACATTTATTGGTGTAGTAAAAAATTTAAATTTGGCAGGCAGGTAGAAGGACAATTCCAGATAACCTAATTAGTATTAAAATTCAATATTTCTTAGTGGGAATTGCTTAAATGGAAGAAAGGTAATGATTTGCAATTTCTAAAACTAATCGGAAAACCCCCATAACTGTAGTGTCGTGAGTTCACATCCAGATCACTGACCTCGCGTTCGCATGACCTGGACGAAATACGAATCGCGGTTATAGGTGTTGTCAACCTGTTGGATTGCTATAGTAATACAATATTTGATTTTTTTATTTATTGGGAATAATTCTTTTAATCTGGATGGCAGGCCTCCTGGGGGTGTGCGGTTGGAACTAATTTTAAGTTCTTCAATATTAGAGGTCAGAAGTATAATAGATAATGGTGACCTGGCGGTCTAGGGGTAAGGTGTCGGACTTCTGTGCTGGCGGCCGGGGTTCAATCCTCGGTCCCGGCACAGATTTAT
>CABEEJ010011001.1:0-12349 GCA_901482245.1 Timema douglasi | reverse complement strand
ACATTCGACCATCTTGTGGCATGAGAACACTTCTTGTACATGAAGATGGAGGTGTTCAGAGATTGAAGCAAGGTTAATAAAGGATGCCTGTACATTCGACCATCTTGTGGCAAGAGAACACTTCTTTTACACGAAGCTGGAGGTGTTCAGAGATTGAAGCAAGGTTAATAAAGGATGTCTGTATATTCGACCATCTTGTGGGTCTGGAAATAGTGATGAGCCCATCAAATCCTTAAGGATATTTGAGGCACAAAACTTGTAAGACGAAATTGATTTATTTTTAAAGATATTATGAAGCATAGGCTTAGCCCAACATTATTATATGACAAATTTAATAAACAGATCTCATACCATTAATTTACCTCTCGAGTGAATTGGAATTCACATTGTAATGAAACATAATGCAGTATAATAATAAATAATAAGATATATATAATTAGTATCTGTGTGAAGGGAGAGTAAACATTATTTTGTAAGAACCTCCCTCAATACCTTTGCCCCAAATTTGAACCTCAATCTCGTCACCGGCAGTCTAGTCTACTATGAGACCACCAGAGTGGGTTTCAACCTTCATTCATCAACCCAAAAGTAGTACACACATTAGTGGTGTGCGAAGCTTCAAAACAAATTCCGGCTTTGTTGACAGCTAAAATGCTCCATTTATGTTCAATTATATTCATTCTCAGCTGTTTTGTACATTACCAATTAATATTAATATGAACAAAATTTGAAGTAATTGAGTTGCATGTTGTGCTTTTTCTTGATTTATCGGAGTAACACAAAATATTACAAACAATGGTTCAATCAAACGTTTCCCAAGTAATCTTAGTGCATAAAGTAATATAAATAACAACCATATAATATTTTTTCAATCATAAAACAACTAAAAGAAAATATTTGAACTTCAATACTATTTCGTATATTCGATTTGAGTTCACTGTGAATTTAAAAAGTGGACTTTGCACACCCCTAATACACATTTTAGTGATCTGTTTATAATATTATAGTATCTCTAATGCCCCAGTGGCATCTCGCGCTGGTTGCGGCCAGTCCGCAAACTACACTCGACAACTGAGCCACATGAACGGTAGAGTAGTTCTGTCAGTAGTAGACATTGACCCCTCCATGTTCTTAAGATTTCTCTTCAAATTAAAATATCTCCTAAGATTTGAATTAGATATTTTTTTCTTAATGATCAAGTTAGATTAATTTAATATTTAATAACTCATTATATTCCATGGTGTTTACTCAACTTGACCAATGAAATTCCCGACATTTCCTAAAATTCCTGATTCAAAAGTATGGTATAAAGATTGATAGAAAAACTAAAAATTCTGTTTTATATATTGTATTCTCACAACAAATGTCAAAAGTAAAACATATACTTACGTTTGGCCTACATTCAAAGAATGTCCATGCAACATTTCTCACACTCCAGGCAATAATCAAAGACCAGAGAGACAGACCAAATGTCAAATAGTGGAGTTAAAACAGGAGCTCAATAAACTATCCCAAGTATGAATAGACCTGAGCATAATAGAAATTAACTCTGGTCATTGTTTTTATAGCCATTATGAGATGAAGGGAGCGAGTTACATTACCACTATGTATATCTTGTATTTGTAATTATTATATAACAAAAAAATATATTCTTTAATTTTAAACAATAAATTGCTACTCTAATTTCCCACACTTGGCTATAAAGTTGCTTTGAGTCATAATGGCCGCCCCAGTGCCTTTCCCTATGACTACACCACTGGACGCAATCCTTCCATATGTAAAAGTCACCAGGGATTGTCATTAATTTTAAAAATATTTGAAATTATACTTTTTTTTCCCCCTTAAAAATTTTGAATTGGAATTGGTTTCAGAACTCCAATAATGTTTAATGGTGGTACAACCCCGACATAAACGATTGAATGTATGAATAAGTTTTAGCAAAAAATGTTAATGTTTAGTTACTATTTCTATTTTTTATTATATTTGGAAGAAGGAAAGGTGGATAGGAACGAACAAAATATGGCTTTTACGAAGAAAACCATAACACAGTTGAAACTTTACACTACTGCCAATGGACAAAGAGGTAATGGCTGCCTCTTGAAGAAAATCGAGTGTTGCCACCCAATCCCCCGACCTAGGTTTCATTCTATCGGAACTCATCAGGAGGGAGTGTGAAATGCACAACGCAACTTCCTAAAAGAGGTAACTAAGAAAACACAAAAGAGAGAGAAGAATGAGAGAACCCTTAGATTGGATAACATGAAGGACAAACGCAGGAGATTAACCAAATATATCTTTCATAGAACTAAAATAATAATAATATTTAGCACCGCGTCTTACTACCCGTTCGGGTTATATGCTTTAGGTACTAATTACTCTAATGGGTTAGGAATTGGGAAGGTTGAATTAGAGGAAGTGAACCCGTATTTGCGTGGAGGGAGAGTGGAAAACCATTTAGGAAAAACCACCCGCAGTTCACACGACCAGGATTCGAACCTCGATCTCCCCGTCCTCGGCGGTCGAGCTCAACACGACAAGCGCGTTAGCCAACTACGCCACCGAGGCGGGTCATAGAACTAAAAGAGGTTTTCCTTAGAAATCTACTAAAATTGTAAACTAATGGAACGTGAGTGTGACTTGCTTGTATCAAGCTCGGGCAATGTCATCTTTGAACATGTTTTTCTGACTTTATTCTCATAAAAGTTCTCTTTTACTTATTTTTACTAAGAAATGTCTCTCACTAGTCATATAAAAATATGAAAATCAACTAAATATAATAAAAAACTGACATTTTTTGTGCAGGAAAAATGTAAGCTTCACAGGTCGGTGGTTAAAGAATAGTTGGGGTTAATCTCGATATAAAACAAACTTCTTCATTACTTCATACATTGTTCACACTTCCTTCTTCTCATTAATATTTCTCCTACCCGCCTCGGTGGCGTAGTTGGCTAACGCACTTGTCGTGTTGAGCTCTACTGCTGAGGACGGGGAGATCGAGGTTCGAATCTCGGTCGGGTGAACTGGAGGTGGTTTTTCACTCACTCCACGCAAATGCTGGTTCACTTCCTCTAATTCAACCTTCTCAATTCCTAGTCCATTAGCATAATTAGTACTTAAAGTGTATAACCCGAACGGGTAGTAAGACACGGTGAGAAATAAATAAATAATATTTTTCGTGACTCATTATTAAGAATATTGGTGAGAAAATGGAAATGTGAATAATGTAATAAGAAAGTTTGAAAATGTTTTTATTTCCTATTAAGACCCAGCCTAATTATTATTTAAGGTTGGTGTTTGATACATGGTTAAGAAAGAAGACACCAGTAAGCCAATTTGACTCGTTTTTCAAAATTGAAGACAACATTTTTAAATAAATTGCAATAAAAAAGCAAAGAATGTGGCTCCAACTATTTAAGTAATCATGCTTGTTGAAAAAATAAATTCACAGGATAAATGTACAAACTTTATTTTTGTTTGAGAAACACAATATGTTGATCACTGGAAGACAGAATGACGCATGGTAAAAATATACCTCGGTCAGAGATTCCTTGTAGAGGGTAAATATTTTTTTAAATAAATTTGTAACATTAATAAGCAGTGTATTTTCTTGGAACTTCAATTGTCCAATGAAACAAATAGTTAACAAAATTATAGGAAAGAGTAGATTTTGTAATTCGACAAAGCATTTTCCTTAAATTGAAAACAGAAGGTAAAAAGTATAAAATGGAACTAAATATGAAAGACCAACATTGAATGTTATAAGGCTGCATTTATGGTCTTGTCCAGGGGTTTCCAACTTAAAAGCGACCGAGGGCCACAAATGAATCCATGAGTCTGGTGTCTGCTAGCACTTTAATAGGCTAACTCCTGTCAAGTTATGCAAAAACATTAACAGGTATTTGACCGCGAATGGAATAAGTGATATAATTATACCATCTTCCGTTTTCCCACAAAAGTCAAAACTTTCCTTTTATCGGCTAAAAATATATTTTTTATCACAGAAATTTTGTGGGCTGTATTTTGGAAACCCCTGGTCTAGTCTCAAAACCTCAACTATTAATAAGGCCCCTAGTGTTACAGGATGAGAAGGGCTATTTAAGGAATTGCACTAGTATTTGTCAGAGAGAACAGGAACTACTTGAAGGGTTAGTTCAATATACGTACTAGGCTGCTCGAGCCCAAAGGGTCAGATTAGAACCTCGGTTGAGTGCAAGGGCAGTGGTTTTTTCCATCCTAACCAGGCTAATGCTGATGCACCTTCCTTGAACCTGGTTAAGAATCAAACCCTAACTTCCTAGTCAAGAGTTTGCTACCCTAGAGATATAGGTCCATAAAACAAATAATATTTTTACCAGACAATGGGAACTGTTAAGAAAACTATTCCACAAGTTTCACGATAAATAATTGAAGGGGGGTTAGGACCAAAACATGAACTACAAGGGGTTTTTATAGTCTGTTGATAATTTGAGGATAGCTAATATCAACAAATAATGTATTTATTTTTACAAGGGATGAGCCCTTGAATCCTTAAGAGTATTCGAGGAGTCTATAAAATTTAGAATTCAAGACTATATAAAAAAAATTCGATTGAAATTTGTTTTAGAGCTCTAATACTGCTTATTGGTGGTTCAGAACCAATTATAATATATAGTAAGAACTTAACAACCAGACTCCATACCAGTAATTTAACACTTAACTGAATGTTATAATGAATGGATTATAAGAAAGAATGTAAACATTTAGTTACCATTTGTATTTTATATTCTAATATATTTATACCGTATTAACTCTTATGTCCATAATCATTTCATTCCAAGATTTGAAATCAAATTTGGGATTTGGGATTCAAAGATAATTTGGTGATTTGGATTCGGCCCAACTTTAATTGCTATAGGAAGCTTTATAGATGTTATACACATTTAAACAGTGAAAATATTCCATCTAAATCCACGGAGGTTATCATGTTTTTGTCCTGTTCCCCCCCAGTTACTATGACAAAGAGAATCCAGAACAAAGAAATAAAATCATTTATTAACAAGATATTGTCTAGCACCTCAACCAGTCTTATAGACATTGTGAGAAATAAGATAAATATTTGTACCCTTAATATTCCAGTTTAAAGACATGGGTAAAAAATTACCACAATGAACCACTTGTAAATAAACAATCTTTTAAAATTAAAATAATCGTTTTAACTAATATTTTCAGTATATTGTTACATACATTTAAGTTTAAAATATAAGTGTGCCTTATGTTTAAATTTTGTATATTTTTATTTATCAAACATTTGATAAATTTTTGAGTCTTAGTACCTGTAAAGGATCAAACACAATTTAAACGAAACACGGGCATTGAGTGGGGTTTACAAGTTTTGTACAGATATGATACATTTTGATTTAAAAAACCTATTTTAAACACAATTTTATGAAACTAATCATTTTCATTTACATAGTAATGATTTTAGAGTTAATTACTAGGGTTGCTACAGTAGCCCCGTGGCTTCTTTGGTGCTGACTGACAGCTCACAGCTGAGATCTGACGGCTTTGAAAAGTTACTTAGACCAAATTATGTATCCCTACGCCGAACCATATGATCTGCAAAAACATGTGTTTAGCAGCTGTCACTTCTGACGGTCAAAATGTATGTATATACCTAAATGTTGACTGTCGGAAGTCAGCACCAAAGAAGCCACAGGGCTACTGTACTTAGTATAATAATGTTCAATAAAATGAGAAAAACTTAAATTCATTATAGTTTGCTTATCTAACTTTTTGTTTTGTAAGTTTAATTTGCTCTTTGTGAAAAGTCACTCATAGTCCACAAGAGCCCCCAAATAGAAATGTCTTCTACCCAAAGTGAAGATGAACACATTGTGCAAGATAATTTATATAAAATAAAATCACAGCACCTTAATTACATAACATACACAAATGTGATGAAGCCTCATATTATGAGCAATGTGGGCCAAGGAAAATGGAGGATATTTCACCAAATTGAGCAGGACACAGGCTGGAAACGGTTCATCATGGCCCAAAAATACAACAAAATATATAATTGTTTCCTCACTTTTGATATTATTGTTATTTTATACCAAAGTGAGCGAGATGGGTTTTAGTCTCTATTTTATATAATTTTTAAGAATGATTTAGTACGATCTCTCTATTCTCAGAGCTCATTAACAAATGCTCTGATGATATAAAATTATGTCATAAAAGTAGACTTGGGTCAAATCCACTATTTTATGAATTCGAAGCTTGGAAAAATTTGTGAACTTGGGACTAGATATAAATATAATATAGTAACATAAAATACAAAGAGTAAATAAATGTTAGTATTCTTTCTTATGATCCATTCATTATAACATACATACATTCAGTTTAGTGTTAAATTACTGGTCTGGGGACTGGTTTTTAAGTTCATCTTATAATTATTATTATTAGCACCGCGTCTTACTACCCGTTCGAGTTATACGCACTTACGCTAATGTGTAATGGTAGGGTGATTGTGAGATNTCCGAACCACGGTGGAGGCCTGGCATTCCCCACATTCACAAGATGTCTTGTCAGAGGTGAAGGAAGGGTTTGGTAATCAGATAAATCTGTGCCGGGACCGAGGATTGAACCCCGGCCGCCAGCATAGAAGTCTGACACCTTACCTCTAGACCACCAGGTCACCATCTTACAATTATAATTGGTTGTAAACCACCCTAAGCACTATTAAAGCTTTAAAACCAATTTCAATTGAAAAATGGATTTTTTTTAAAATTCGAGTCTAGAATCTGAAATTATCTTGAATCCTCAAGATACATTACTATATAAAAGCCATAATTGATGGTCTATTAAATAAACGGAAAAGTAATCTAAAAACATTTGGCCAACAAGATGTAATTTTCTTTTAAAAAAAACTGCCTATTTAATAAAAGTTTGCTGGTGACCTGACGGTCTAGGAGTAAGGTGTCGGACTTCTGTGCTGGCGGTCCGGAGTTCAATCCCCGGTCCCGGCACAGATTTATCTGATTATCAAACCCTTCCTTCACCTCTGACAAGACATCTTGTGAATGTGGGGAATGCCAGGCCTCCACCGTGGTTCGGATTCCACGTTAAACTGTAGGTCTTCCATTTCATCTCACAGTCACCCTACCATTACACATTAGCGTAAGTGCGTATAACCCGAACGGGTAGTAAGATGCGGTGCTAGTAGTAGTAGTAGTAGTAGTAGTAGTAAAAGTTCACAGAGTAACCAGTTATGTAGCAAATAAGTTTGCTAACAATGACAATGTGGATACTACATGGCTGGAGTCAAACAAGGATAAAAGGAACAATTACTGGTATATCTTAAAATACGCTGAATAACGCGTTACAATACAAAGATACTTTCAGATCATATTTGAATCTTTATAAGCACTATCAGCTACAAGACAACTAACAAAAATACCAGGAATAACCCCGTTTAATAGTTAGTACTTGCTATCAAATTGAGAGTAATGATGTCACCAGAAAGGTTGGGATATTTGAAATCTCTAAATGATTGCTAAAAATTTCCCTCACCCCTATATCTTGTAATAATTTAAAGTTAGGGGTCTGTTAAGCTTAAATAATATTGATATAGATGAAATTCTATATTATTTGAATAGATAACTAAAACCAAAAACAAGCTAGAAAACAAAAAATATAGGGTATTAGGCCGTTGCGAACCACACAATGTGCCTAAAATATGTTAGTACATTTTTAATAACAATTCTTGTGGGGTAAATGCTTATTAATCATTCACCACAATGATTGGAGAATAAGTCACACTTTTTTTCTTCTCTAAAGGAGCCTTTATGAATCCTTTGTGTGAACTATTATCACAACCTTGGATGTTAAGTAACAAATGTTTCAGTTTTGAGGATTGGATATATATCGCTATAGTTTACTATCATGACAACAGACACCTTAACTTGACAAGGTGGACTTTTGAAGAACCTACAGTTAAACATGCCAGCCTTTAGGACTAGGTTCCAAAACTAATCTAATGTTTTTATAGGGATGGGACCCTCGAAACCTTAGGATATTTGAAAATCAAGGATTTAAGACTTTCCTTAATTTTTTAATAGCTGTAATACTGCTTATTGGTGGATCAGAAACAATTATTAGTATAGTATATTGTGAAAATGTTATTTAAATAATCTTTAATACAACTTTAATAACAATGAGGATGTGTATATACAATATTTGGGTTCACAAACAACATTTACATTTCACAGTAAGAAAATTAAAATTAAAATAACAATAATAATGCATAGAATTGAACACAGGACTCTCTCACAACCTCTGGGTCATGTTGGGGGAAAATATACCTTTACTGTTTAAGTGGACTTATTGAACAAGCAAATATTTAATAAAACAATTTGAAATCCTTAAATATATTTATCTATATACATTTATAGTCAATTTTCTCAATGAGTTTGCTCGTTGGACACTAAAACAATAAATACTAAATAAGGTCATTGCATTTTGTCGAAGTCATTACTCTGGCAAAAAGTTTCTTTTCCAGAGTCAATTGTTGAAACAGAATATTACGTCTAAAAGAAAATTCTACTGTTGGTGTATAAGTTGAAATTAATATTATTATTTTATTTTGGAGCAATAAATTTTAAAAGGTGAATGAATAGTTGAAATTGTAGTAGAAGACAAAAGATGAATCACAACTAAAATTTAGGTGGATATCATCTCATATGAATGGAGTCTTGTGGTGTCTTCTATCGATTGTTGAAACTGTTACTGGATCAGACAAACTCACCTGTCATATCATATTCTGAAAATTGAAATATGACACCTGGACACGGGAATCGAACCCGGGACCTTCGGCTTAGTACGCCAATGCTCTTACCACTGAGCTATCCAGGATTCGTCTCGCGCCCATGGTCATTCTTCACTCATAGTTTAAGGCAGAGTCTAAGATGGACGTGCGGAAGTCGTCAGCTTATAAACATGTGATTATCAAAGATCACAGCCATCAGACAGTCCAGCCATTAGTGACTCGGTAGTTGGCATTTTGCAGCCATTAGACAATTATATAAATAATTGTACAGGATTGCATATATTAATGAAACAAATATCCTCACTAAAATGTATTATCAATAGTTTCGGCTATTTGTTTCATCATTTGTCATAGCCGTGGTCTGGCTGTCTCAAGTACCATCTTTTCCTGTCGTTTGTAATGCTTTTGATATAACTGGCACTATAAAACCTGCCATTATCTCTATGCTTTATCCCAATGAACTTATTTTACAAGTCCACGTACTTTTTTTTTTTTTACAAAATCCAAAACCTCGCTTCTTAACTCTCCCCCTCCCCCANTTTTTTTTTTTTACAAAATCCAAAACCTCGCTTCTTAACTCTCCCCCTCCCCCACTGCTGGAGTCCATTTCTTTCCTCCTTGTATAGTGAGGCCATTAAGAGTCTCTTATAAGACGTGATCAGGATGGTTTTAAAACATGGGTGGAATATCTGGGCAAAACCCCGGTAAAAACAATATTTCTTGGGCTGATAAATGTATTGTTTCTTTCGATGCAATGCAATGTTCATTGGAAACAATGAGTTTAAAATGAGCCTCCGACTGCATAGCATGCTAGTCGCGTCAAAATAAATAAACACTTAAGAATAAATTAAAACTAAGTAAATATATAAACCAACATAATTAAAATTCTTACAGTGTCCTTGACAACCAGACATCAGACTAGTAAGTTAACATTTATTTAACTGGATGTATGAAAGTTATAATGAATGTATTATAAGAAAGAATGTCAACATTTAATTACTATTTGTATTTTATATTATTATATTTAGAGATGTCACGATCCAATTCTTAAGTTCAACCTCAATTCTTCGATTCTGTCTCATTATTATTGCATAGCGTGCCCGATACCCCGCTTCCCCCTCAATGCGAAACTTGGACTCGACCACTACAACACGTGATCACTTGAAACTTTAATCTCACAATCTTAGAGGAATTTACTAAACACACTAAAATAAACCAAAAATTAATTCAATAAATTGAGGATTTTGTAATGTAAAGAAGAAAATATTCCACTGTTACATAATTTAAAGTCGTCCACTACAGATGATCCTACGCAAGTTAGCTCACCAGAAATTAGTGATGAAGTTTTGGCAACGATATATCGATAATCTATCGAATTAAAATAAATATAATGTGTTATTTCTCCATTTTTATTAACTATGTCAACATTTGTTCTGTTTTTATTAAATTTGTCTTATTCAAAGAGGTAAATAAAACATTAAAAGTAGAAAAGAGACAAATAATATAATTACAAGAGAGCGGCCATTTTAATTTGATAGGAATATCGTAACTTTTACTACACACGTTGTGATATATCAATTGTTTGTTTAGAATCGATTCACTTGACAAAAAGTGTGTCAAGGTGGTTAAATTTTTACCTCTTGATACTGTCATGTCAGGAGTATTATATTTGAGACCATTTATTTTTCATGTAAAACACCAAAATGTTATACTCATATTATTTTTGGGATCGTTCTATATTCAGGCCATTACTGTATATTTACAATTTGCCGGCATTTATGTGAAATGAAAACTAGATTAATGAGAGCTAATTGATTATTATTTACTACCTATTTTGAATGTTGCCAGTTTTATTGAAAGCTAAGAATCGAGTTGCGAGAATCGTAATAATAAGATTTGATTCTCGATTCTTTCGATGCCAGTAAGAATTGAGAGTATCAAGATATCGAGGAATTGAGTTTGACAGCCATAATTATATTATATTATATTTCCTCTTATGTCCATGATGTTTTCCAAGATTCAAAGGTAAATTGGAGATTCGGCCATCTTGTATATGTTTGTATTCACCTTTCCTGTACCTTCTTACAAATACAATACAAACCGGTTTGAAATTCTTGACACCCAAACAAGTGGGTGAATATGAGTGACTCAGTCAAAAACAAATAAGATTGACAAATGGAATAAAGTCAATTTTTGTAGCCAAGGAGACGTATTGCAAGACATTTCTTTATAGCTTTTTTATTCATCTTTGTTTTTGAAGACTTAGGATCAAGATGAAAAGGGAAGACAAATTTATTGGAGCAAAGTATGAATGATAACATCCACACAATTAAATACTAATAATAATAATTGTGAATGTATCTCTACATGCCCGGGATCACACTCACACTATTTGATAGGTTCACTTGGCCCTTCAGCACCTTCTTTTGCAATTTCTGAAACAAAACAAGGTGATGTGGTATAGAGCACTAGGCTAAATCATGGTTTAAATTAGGAGGGATAGCCAGCACACTTACCTAGGTGATACTGGAGTAGACATTGTTTAGATATCAGTCTACTCTCCTGACCTGATGAAGTTGTCTGTGACAGTGAAAGCTTGTCCTGTGTTTGTTAGTGTTATATCTAAACAATTTCTTCTCCAGTATCACCTAGGTAAGTGTGCTGGCTATCCCTCCTAATTTAAACCATGAAACAAAACAAGTAATTCAAATTTTAAAATGTTCAATACGACATTATAATTAGTGTTAGTGTTCCCTAGTAGTGTGTAATGCTTACAAAGAGTTTAGTATTTGTCTACTTAGACCAGCTGTGTGGTCTTGTGTCCAGAGGATCTTGGTTTGATCCCTTGTACTAGCTATCTGCTGATGTTAGCACTATCATCTAAAACAGCGGTCGCTCGATCAGTATAGCTCGTATGCGGGCTCACGCCATGGAGTTTAAATAAAAAGTGAATTCAAAAACTAAAAAACTTTGCCAACAAATTTCAAATTCAAATTATTAATATTCAAACTTCAAAAATATGAAGTAATTGAATTACTATACAAAATGAAAAAGTCACTTGATTTATAAGCTTAGAATGACTGTTAAAAAAAGTTTGTAATATATAATTTTGTAAATTATATTTGTGTTTACACAAATATATCAGAACTTTGATTCAGTTTCGTATATTTAATTTAGCTTTGGTTCAAATAAACAAAATTGGACTTCACTTTTCCGTAATGGGGTGGAACCAGGTTAACTTTAAGATGAATCACTATTGTAAGGTTTTATATCAGGAGATGAAACAGCATAGTAAAGAAGTAGAGACATCTCGGCAATCCTCACAGAAGACAAGATATTGTAAAACTCTTCCAATGTTCTACTTGAAAATACAAATACTCATTGCATATAAAACACTTGTTACAAACAAATATTTTTAATACAAGCACATTCACGGTGTCTACTAAACTTGACCAATGAAATCCCCGACCTTTTCCCTGATTTTCCCCGATCATTTCCTAAAATTCCCCACTAAAAAAGTACGTCACATCCTCCTAACTCGCACCC
>CABEEJ010010999.1:0-12354 GCA_901482245.1 Timema douglasi | reverse complement strand
GATAAATCTTTGCCGGGACCGAGGATTGAACCCCGGCCGCCAGCATAGAAGTCTGACACCTTACCCCAAGACCGCCAGGTCACCCTATCAACTATAGTTCTATAGTCTTATGAAGAGTGTTTAGTTAGAAACCAGTACATATTTACACTTTTACACACTTTGACAACTAAAGTATTTTATTGAAATATACCTCCTATCCAAGCCTACTATTTAAAAGCAAAAGTTGTTAACCTAAAGCTTAAGTCAAACAGCTGGTTTTGTTTGTAAAACAATCACCATCATTCAACATTAAAACTACTTATAAAACCTTACATTATCTCAACGTTTCAAAATGGAACACGCTACAAATATTAATCTTGAGACAAGAGTCTAGGTTCATAGAAATATGTCAAAACACAGTTAATTTATTACATTTAATTGGGATCAAAATCAGCTCAAAGTCACAAGTACTTAACTTTCCAACGTTCACTCAACGAGATGAGATTATTGGTGTAATACGTTCCATATTTTCTGCGTCGGTTTCCCTAAACATTAAATATTCTCCTTTGCAGTCCACAACAAGTGATTGTGGATTTTAACTTTAAGGAGGTGGCTATGTGAAATATAGCTTGTGATTTTTGCAATGTTTAAGCCAATGAGGATATATTATCCTTATTTTCTTCAATGCCTTTCCTAACATTATATGTACAATACTTTCTTTGTATTGCACATAAGGAAATTGCTCAATAAATGTTGCTAGGATATGTGTGTGAACATATCTGTAGAGGATTTGAGATTCCCTAAGTCATCATGCCCTTTATTGAGATATTCTCTATGAAAAATGGCATCACACTTTGTTAAAGTATTCAAGCAGAGTTTACAGTGAAATTTCCATTAGGCCTATATCTTGTATGAGAGATAGCCAGCAACATATTTAAAAGATCGAACGGTAAAACAAATAAGTATAAAATCTTAATTTATGATTATAAAAAAACGTTAAAATTGTATGTGTATAGTTACATACTCATTAGTTCCTATTTAAAAACTATTCATTTAATAACATAATTTGTTAAATAGTAAATGGGAAAGCATTATGAGCATCTCTATCTCACGTATGAAAATAATATCTATGTAGTCAACAATCGGTTTACCCTGAAAGGTGACATCAATACTTTAATGGACTAGACTAGCCTAGAGTCGTATTTTATAAGCCACGATGTTACATCATAGCTTATGATAATAAAAGGAAGTGTTTGTCTTTTTGTGTGCGATGCCCAGCCAAATCTACGGCACGCAAATATCTGAAATTTCTAACATAGGTTGACGGAAAGGGGTCCGATTGCACCTCGAAGCAGGATTTTTAAATTTTCAAATGGCTTTTTAATTATGCTATTTTAAACAATTTTTTTAAGAAAATATTTTTTATTTGTTTTAGAATTACGTTTCAGAGATACGGGCACCATGGGAGGGAGGAATGCCTATATAATTCTTATGCCACAAGGGGTCACGGCAAAGCCATGCGAGATTGCTACTAATTAATAAAAGAAAGCTTGCTAACTATTAAGATAAATAGAGTATAGGGTATATATGTTAAATAATTGCTTCAATAAACTGTACATAGTTTTATCTATAGGCATGGGCCCTATATGATTATATATATATATATATATATATATACATATATACATATGTATATATATACTAGAAATATTTGAGACGAATACATACATATAAAACTAGCTCGCCCACAATGGTGCCAACTTTCAGGGCCTTATAATAACAATGGATACCAAGATTGCATGGTAAACTCGTAATAAAGTTCTACCACTTCTAGCGCTAATACTCCATCCAAGGGCGTAGAGATACATGATATAAAGAAGAACATTAAGAAAATATTTAACCACTACAGAAAGGTTCACGTGCAGCTTAATGTTAGTATAGCAATGTAAAATACAAGTGCCCTGTCTAACAACGAATCCCAAAGAGTTGTGAAGAACGATACAGCTGGCCAGCTTTCCCTTTTAACCGCTTAATTCAGCCAAGGTAATCAAAGATACATGCATAATATCAATAATTTAGTGTGCGTTTCTCATATGATAATAAAGGATAAAACATCCGCAATCCAAGCAAATTTCCCTAACATATGTTTCCCAACAAATGATGCAAACAAATTTGATCAAATAGGTGGTAAGAGCACAATCCAAGGTTATACGCCTGGCGGAAAAAATAGGAAGCAAGCTCACATTTTAACAAAGGCCAAGTTTACCCGTAGCGTTAAATAAAATGAAAACGTGGTTACAGATTAACCAAGCTACACCCCCCAAAAAAACCATCCCATAATAGACCATTTAAGTTTATAAGTCCGAATCAACAAATTTGAAGATATCCCATATATGTATCTGAAAGAGAATTTTGATGAATTTAATTAAACCTTAGCTTAATTTGCCGCTCTCCCCTTCTTCAAGGCTATGGTACAATGATTACCGATACTAGCGAAACATCACAATATATAGCGAGCACATAAACTGACATGCCCTCAGAGAGTAGGGGAAAAGGAGGGGAAAGCGGAGTGGAAGGGACGGAATTGGCGGACAGGGATAGGAAGATCGCGGACCCCTGGGGAACTAGGAGAAGGCGCTGGAATAGTCCAGGCGGAAGAAATGATAACTAGACGCGTTGAGTCGCTTTCGCCTGTCTTTCATGGGCGTGACTTTATTCTTGAACAGAGAGTTGAATCCGCCCCCCTCCCCGTTCAGTCCATGGAATTGTGTGTTAGGGAGAGGAGGTCATGGCACATGTGCGCTGGAGTATGAGTCCAACAGGGCAGAGTGTGAGTGTTACCCCATTTGTTTGAACTTGTTACAGTATAGCGTGGGTTTTCTTGCGTCATAATGGGTTAAAAGATGGAGCGATAATATGCTCGGGACCACACAATCGGTCCACTGAGCATTCACCAACGTTTTTGCATACCGTTCTGAGACAATCCCGCCTGTAAAACCTAGTACAGACGGGTGTAACGCGTAATGTAATAGATGATGTAATGTAACGCTATTTGTTCGTTAGGACCCACAACGAGCATGTAATGTAATGCTCGCGGCGGAGGTTCGTCAGCTGTCGGTTTTTGAAGCGAACACAAAGAAAGGCACTCGCGGTGGACGTTTGGACGAGATTCATGGTGAATATGTAGATGGAAAATGGTGGTCTGTTTAGTTACTTTATTTATTTTTGTTTAAATTACTTATCGAAATCTACTTATTTACTTTACTTACTTAGACTGACTTATTAAAGTTACGAATATGTGGAGTGACGAGAAATCACTCGAATTGATCGAAATATACTAAAGAAAAGCTATTCTGTGGAACAAAAAACACCCAGATTACTACAAAAAAACATTTTAAGAACTATGCCTGGGTAGAATCTAGTACTTCTATGAAAATTGATGCAGAGGAATGTAAAGTAATAATTATAAGTTTGCTAGCATCTTATCGAAGAGAAAAGGGCAAGAAAAAAAATGGCGAGGGTACTGGGAAAGGTATATAGATTTATTACATCCATGCTTAGTACATGACTATTATTTAATATACTTATTCTTAACTAATAATACTAATGAAGTGAAATGGCTGATCTCATTATCGTAACATATTTTTATATGTTTGATCCAATTGATGTTATTAAATACTCAAAATCAGTGGGTGACATCCGTGTGAGGTTTTTATACAGTCAACTTATTTGTTGACAATTTAAATCAGAAATTAATTCTGAACCTTGTCTCTTTTTAAAGAGTTGTGTTTCCCACCAACGACGACATCTAGGTTTGTTTTTACCTACCATGATTAAATACATAAAAATAAGGCCAGAACCATCAACTAGCACTCGTCTCTGCGGCATATTCGCAGTAACTGAGTGGGTCAGAAGATTCTTGGCAGAATTAGTAGGATTGCTCACGTGACGTCCAAAATATTCGCGTTACATTACATCGTTGCTTACATCGCACGTTACACCCGTCTAAACGTGGCTTGAGAACCTTCCATCGGAGTCTTACTACTCGTTAGACCAATCCGCATTTACATCATAATTAAGTAGAAATGAGGAAAGGAAATTTAGAGGAAATGTAACCAAATTTGTGTGAATATCGTGAGTAGCCACTTAGGGAAAATCACCCTTAATACCCAGGGCTACGATTCAAACCTCAACCTCCTATTCACCAGCAAACTAGTTTAGCTTGACATTGAGGCCCGTATGCTAGGACGATGCTGAGCACTAGCATAGAATGAGGCCTGTCGTGAAAACAGGTGTCTCGATCGTCTATGCGCGCTGCGCCATGTTGTGGAAATATCCTCTGAGTACGGGCAGAGTATAGCCTGAGCCAGCCCACCAGACTTTGGCGAGACTCAAGATATTACTCTGACTGTACTCTGGCTGTGCTCAGCATCGTCCTTGCATACGGGCCTGAGTCCTTATGTCCACCGGTTTGGCTGTGTTAAAAAAAACCTACTAAAGACGTACTCTGGAATTAATAGTTTTAATTATTCTACTACAGTTGTTTCCGAGAAATCTTTATAGATATCGATAGGTCTGTTTTATTTTATCGATGTTCAACCTAAGAGAGTTAAGGGCTTTGTAAAAATTAGGTTAACAAAGTAGAAGATAACGGATTCAGGAACACTGGAAAACTATCTAGAAAATTTACCTCAGTACGCCTACCCTGGAGTTAAACCCTGTCTTTTTCAACACTGGAAAACGAGACAATAATAGAATGAGGCATTTGTCGGACATATGCTCACTTTTGCAGTTAATAGTTTAAAAAATATGCTGTTTTAGTCCATCTGACGGTATGTGTTAGGTAGGTATTGCGAATTTAGCTCTTGTGAATGTTGACTGGTGAAGTTAGATTGTATAGTGCTGGGTCTAATAAAGTTAGTTCCAGTGAAGTTAAGGTACTATAAATTTAATTCTAGCTAGCCTAGGTCTCATGACGTTATTTTAGCATCGCGTTCTACTACGTGTTCAGGCTATAATAATATATACTAATCACACTAGCTAGTTAGGAATCTGGACGGTTGAATTTAAAGGCAGTGTACTTACATTTGCGCGGAGGGAGAGGGGAAAACCACTATAAGTATTCCCAGCCCCTAGTTGGCAGTTTACAGTAGTACATACTATATTGGGAGAGTGGCGCCATAGCTTGGACCATTCGCCCACTGAGGCACTGACCCCGATCAATCGAAAGTCGGGCGGACACGTTGGACCCATGTATCTCCCTTTTATTGCAGCACCACCACCCAGACTACAAACAGTAAGACCGTGACTTGAAACATTGCCCATTTATGGCGAGAGTGTTCCGAGCAATTAGCATTGTTCCTACTTTCCTTATAATACTACTTGTATAATATGTTCTGTTTGTCCTGAATACACTGACTGAGATAGACTGAGGTTAGCACTCAGCTGAGGGTTTGAAGCTCATGGGTTTGAGTCGAACTCACCTCGTGGAAACTGCCTTGATCCGGACGGGACAAGAACTCCCCTCGTGGAAACCGCCTTGATCCGGACGGGACAAGAACTCACCCTCGTGGAAACCGCCTTGATCCGGACGGGACAAGAACTCACCTCGTGGAAACTGCCTTGATCCGGACGGGACAAGAACTCACCTCGTGGAAACCGCCTTGATCCGGACGGGACAAGAACTCACCTCGTGGAAACTGCCTTGATCCGGACAGGACAAGAAGCTTCCCCTTTCTGCCTGGGGATTTTTTAAAATTCATGTTTAGTACAGAATCTTACTAACCGTTCGGGTTGTACGCCTATGTACTAATTACACCAATGGTTTGGGGATTGGGAGGTTTTATTTGAGAGGAACTGCATCGAAATTTGATTTGAAGGAGAGTAGAAAACAATTTAGGAAAAAAAAAACCTCAGTGTGACCGGGATCGAACCCTGATCTCACCGTCTTTGGCAGTTTAGTTTAGTGAGTTTCCGCTTTGAAAAGTATCTGACCAATATTAGGCGTCAGGCTAGTAACGTAATAAGTTTTTTTTAGTACCACGACTTACTACCCGTTTGGGTTATACACTTACGTACTAATTAAGCTGGTGATTTTAGGCATTATGAAGGTTATATTTAGAGGCAGTGTACCCACATTTGCACGAAGGCAAAGTGAAAAACTATTTTGAAAAAAATCCATCAGTACACCCGACCAAGATTCTAACCTCAATCTCGCTGTCATTGGAAGGCTAGTTAACTGCGAGAGTAGCGCCTTAGACCACGCAACCACCGAAGTGGGTCCCATATACTCACGAGACACACAACAGTCCAGTGGACGCTACTAAGTAGGCCTACTAATTTTCCTCCGGACAAAAGTTAAAAAAAAAAAAGTTTAAAATACAACGTGAGATACAAGCACGTAGGTCTAAAAGTATATTTTAATCAAAATCAATCGCACCACATAATAATTAATTCCAACAATAGCGGTATTTAAACCAAAGCTTCTTGCATTGATTTATGGACAAAGGGGAATTCTAAGGATGGGGGAATGATTTTAAATCTAGTTTCTAAACTATAATGTATCAAATCTCATAAACATTGATAAATGGACTTATTTTTATTAGAAATGTAAATGGATCATAATGTTACTCTACACCAGTACTCCAGGATAATACTTTTAGCGATGTATCCCAATATTATATCGTAGAGGCTGGAAAATACAGGTTTAATTGTGTGCCCTAAATGTATAGCAATTCTCAAGAAATCTATATTATTAGGGATTTTTAGCATCGCGTTTTACTAAGCGTCCGGGTTATACGTTTATGAACTAAGTGCTCTAATGGTTTTAAGGATTAAGGATTGTATAGGCTATTTTTATAGAAAGTATACCCGCATTTGCGTGGAGGGAGAGTGGAAAACCATTTTGGGAAAACACTTTCAGTACACCTGACCTAGTTTGAGCCTCAATCTCCCGCTCATCGACAGTCTAGTCTACTGTGAGATTAGCGGCTTGGACCATGCGTCCACCGAAGCAGGTATTATTAGTGTTATTTTATAAGTATTGATTGGTATTTAAATAGATGAAACTGGATATAGTATATTTTCTAGGTGTCAGGTAAGGTTTTAATAATATTCGGACTGTACCACAAGGTAGTGTCCCGATCTTACAGTTGGCAAAACTGCTCCGGTGCCATAGACTTGGTTCCCGCCACGAGCGACCAATTAGCGTCTCTTCAAAGACTGTTGTTAACCGGCGCTCAATGTCACCCAAGGTCGGCAGTAGGTGTGAGAAAATTTCAACTCCTCCTTCGCTCCTATTATTGTTTCTATTATTGATGACTCAGGATTCGTCGTGAAGGAGTACGGAAAGTTTCTCTACATTTCCTGGTTTTATATACGCACGCTCTCTAATGACGGCGCTTACTAAGCGACTTCTTGTTTAACCTGCAAGGACGATTTCCAAAGACCTAAATTAATAAGTCAATATATTTGCTTAAAGCTAAAACATTATTGGTTTTATAAAAATATATTTCAAATAAAAGTTTTTTTATCCTTTTAGTACTTCAACTTTACAATGAAGTTCTTTCGTATCTAAAATAATTGCGGTGAAAATGATGAAAATTGGAAAATTTCCCTGGTGTAAAGTGCCCTCAAAGTCATTTTTATGAGAAAATGAGAATTGATATTTTGTTTATAAAGATAAACAGTGTCTAGGTAAATAATTTAATCTAATTCGTTAGAGTGGATTTCGAGAAAATCTATTTTCTTAATAGTTATCCCCATTAGTAAACTACCCTTAATTTTAGGGTTAGATAAATCATTCCAAAAACTCCTCGGAGGGTGTTTATGAAAACCACAGATACCGAGCTCGGTAAAATAGTTTCGGGTCTTGCTCGAGGTACAGATGGACGGATAGACCGCATTGCGACAGAAATTTCTCGTTTGTTTCAGGGGTCATGAGTGCGATTGTTTTTTACGATCACAACACTTTCTCTCCGAGATGTAGATAGAAATTAAAAAGCATGATGTATGTAACTCAACAAAGATGCCAAATGGCTGAGAGCACGCCACCGCCAAGGTTTCGTCGCACACGGGCTCGAAACCTACTTTGGACAGCTCACAGATTCGCAGTCCGATTTAGATATAAAATGATCTTTTTTGACAGTTATAAGGTGACTAAAACAATTGGTATAACATAACGATGTCCTGTGTGTTGTGATACATTGAGTCATCATAGTTGCCCTATGCTGAGTTTGTACTCAGTCTCCTTCTTGGTTGTACGCCATCGGGAAGAACCTTCTCACTCTCAATAATTTCGGCAGCAATTTGAGTCTCATAATCTTCTGCATTATGATTACCTAGACAGTGGCCGAAGTGATTAACAACGTCCTTAACCTTTCTAGAACCAGTAATACGCTTCAAGCCAATTCCAAGTAATATATGTTTAGATATTTTCACCTTCCCACCAGGAGCTTTGTAGATATCATCTTCCCCTGATAACTCAGCATAACACTCAACTCTCTGATTGGCTTCATATTTTGAGCCAATGTACATGATTCATGAAACTCTGACAGCCCAGCAGGTGTATACTGACATCGACCAGCAATGATAGCTTATTCTCTAATTGGGTTTGAAAGACTGCTGTTTTCAACGAGATTCTAAACCTTCGTTCTAAGAAATAATTCCACACTCTGCATTTCCTTGCTCCAAATAGATATATAAACACCTTGTTTCTTACTTTTTTTTGTGAATTTGTTCACACAGGTTCGCTAGTATAATATCAATCATGAAAAGAAAAAAATAGATTTTGTCCATTAAATTAAAAAGCTTTCCCAAACGACTACAGTTAACTCCGTTTTGACTTAAAATCTGTTTTATAATTTTAAAGCGCTTTAATTTGATATACTGCTCGATAATTTTCAGAATAATTTTTTTTTCATAACGTATGACCAAATGGGGTAAAAAAAGTCCAAAGTTGTAATTTTGTTTTAGGTGGGTATAGTAAGACTGGTATTTTTTGAATCAGCACCTTTTTTTATTTTGAAAATGGTTTTCAAAACAACAGTCTCTTAGACTATGATAAATCTGGGCTTCATAAAGAATTAAAGGCACTTGACTATAAAGGGGGCTGCCTAACGGAAGGCACCACAAGCTTATTATGGCTGTGGAACACCCTCCTTCCACTCCTTCCTTCCGAACCAAAAAATATTCCTATGTATCTTCCAGGAAGACTTAATGTAAATACCGTTAAAACATGGTGAGAGGGTTGTAGCTGGCAGTATTTTTTAAACTTATTTAATATTATATACATCAAGTAGTGATCTGCAGCTGTAATTTTTTGTAGATAATTTAGATAAATATAAAATAATACTGATAATATAATGCAGTAGCATCTTATCAATGTTGACTGTAAATAATATGTTTTGGTTCTCTAAGCCGTCCGTCATAGTTTTCTTATGGTAGCAATTTTATGAAACAAAGTTCTAATAATATGTAATATCTGTTTCTTTGTTTCAGAACTTCGCGAAACGCGACAACCCGTTCCTAAATTCTTGCGAACCACACGGTGTGACCAATTGGTCGGTACGTGTAGGAACTTGCTCTCGTGCTCCCCTTCAGGGAGCATTAGGGCATGCCTTTTGTACTCGGTACTCGGTACAAAGTTCTTCCCCTGACTAAAACCAGTGGCATCGTTAAGGTTGGATGGAGGTAGATTAGAGAAAAAGTTAATGGGTTTTTAATTTTTATGGCAAAACATTTTGATCAAAATAAATAGAATATAGCTCCAGTACAAACTTAGAATTTAATTTTTTTTCACATAATGACCTTAAAATTTCTTGAATATCTGTCAAGGGTGTCCTGGAATTTAATGACAATTTTTTGTCTTCATTAAAAAATTTCTCATCTAATGCAGCTTTGCTCATGATGGATATTAAGGAACTGTTGATATCACCAGGCGAAGAAAATTAACTCTATGTTTGTAATGGAATAATATTTTATTTATTTTAGCCAACAAATGTTTTGCCATAAAAACTGCAAAAGCACTGGGCTTTTTGCGCGTCCCCTTCCATCCCATCTTAAGATAGTAGTTTGGAGGGGCTTTCAATAAATGGGATTGTCTTTAAATTTAGATTGTTTTTATTACAAATAATTATATATTATTCTTGTAAAAAACAATAATTATGAGATGGTAGATTATAATGAATGCTTGTTTTTTCTGAATTTATTTGTTTTCCAAATTTATTTTTTTCTTCAGTATTGGAAATATAGGCTACTGTTAAAACCTCAGGGCTAAGCTTTGTTGTTCATGGCTATCCGATTGTATGGGGCAATATAAAAATATCAAACTAACGTTTTATTGAGAACTTGCGTTTATATACAACAAACACTGAAAAATGCCAGATTTTTAAAAGCACAAGTTTCGTAATATTTTAAATGTAGATTATTTGGGGGGGGTGGGGGTTAGGCACTTAGATTGGAATGGAAGGCCTCAGTTACCCCTACTCTACCCCAAAATACTTTTAAAAAAATAAGGTAATACTTAGGGCTTGTGGCTACCGTGGAGGTGGAATTTGCAACCACCACTGTCCGCAAACCCCACGACACTTAAAATGACCTCGAGACGCCCCTAACTATAACTCTCTATATAGGAGTTTATAACTGGATTTTAACAGGAAGAAAAAGGTGACCTGGCGGTCTAGGGGTAAGGTGTCAGACTTCTATGCTGGTGGCCGGGGTTCAATCCTCGGTCCAGGCAAGGATTTATCTGATCACCAAACCCTTCCTTCACCTCTGACAAGACATCTTGTGAATGTGAGGAATGCCAGGCCTCCACCGTGGTTCGGNTGTAGGTCCTCCATTTCATCTCACAATCGCCCTACCATTACACATTAGCGTAAATGCGTATAACCCGAACGGGTAGTAAGACGCGGTGCTAATAATAATAATAATAATAATAATAATAATAATAATAATAGGAAGAAACCTTTAGAAAATACAAACATGTATATTACGATCAATATTGAAAACATTTTATTTTATACTTATTGGTATTTTATAGAGATTAGCATTAGGCTATCAATCAATAGTTACATCGGTAGATAACATGACTTGACTTATGAATACGTGAAAGAAGACCTAGTAACTTTTCTAGTTACCGGATAAGAATCTTCCTATTCAAATTGGACTGTGTATTCATATTGACATTTAGTCCCGAAGTATTGTTCGTGTATAAATTAATATTTTCTCACCCACGTCACGTTCAAGAAACGACCTTGCTCTTGATACCTCTAGTTGTTTACATAGCCCATTGATTGTGCAAAGTTGAAAGCTGTTTATTTATTAGCACCCTCTCCTAATTAGTTCTAGGAAAAACATAGCAATATCACAGGTCTCTCTCTACCTTACCAATCAAACGCATCAGGAGAGTCAGTCTCCGTTTGGTACGGTTTTCCAACAAGGAGGCTAGTGCTTGAATCCCGGCTGGAGGAACTAAGATATCTTTTATTAAATGTTTTCCCACTCTAGCCCTACCAAATGCAGGTACATTTCTTATACCATTGCTTGGAACTGCAGCTCTACACTTTTAACCATCTGGGCTATATATATACACATATAACATATTTTTGTAGTTTCTTCTTTCAACATCGTTCGCTATCTGATTCGTGCACGCCAGTCTTGGCCTCCATATTGAATTTCTCCTTTCTACATTGTGGTGTTATCTTTGTTAACACTATCTTAATTTTTAAGTAAGGTATATTGCATTTTAAAGTTGTTTGGCTCAATTAACTTTTATAAATTCTGATAGTTTTCACTTATTTTGGTTATGTTTGGATCAATCATCTTTGAATGAAATACCATGGTAGAATATCTGGAAAAAGAAACAGTCGATCATTTATTGTCCTTTTCTGAATTATAGTAAATATATAATAAAATAAATATTAATTATCTTCAAGGAAGCTATACTGGCGCAATCTGGACCTCCTTGTCAGTCGGTTGAACTAACATTCAATGATATTTTTAAGAACAGCTGATCTATTCGTGACCAAGTCAAAATAGTATGAAATTTATAATCTTAATACTTTGCGACTTAAAACTATTGCATTGTTTCTAGTAAAGTGTTTCTGTTCAATTGTATTAATATGTTTTATTTGAGATTGTTGCTAAAGCTGATTATTTTCAATACTAATTATTGGGAGTTTTCAAAAGATGTTGCCTACATAAAACACCTCTCAAATTGTCCCAGATTGTTAATTCATAGCACTGTTTAAATAAAATTCTTTTTTTTTTAATTTCTTGCTATCTTACAGGTAAAGAAAGTATTGTGATCGTCAAAAAAATTGAACTCAAGATTTTGATGAATGTCGACGTTTCATGAACCCGCCCCCGCCCCCC
>CABEEJ010010998.1:0-12356 GCA_901482245.1 Timema douglasi | reverse complement strand
TTAGGACGTTCTACCTCTGAAGTAACACAGGGAACAAGAGAAGAGATAGTTCTATGTAAAGTGGCAGTTAGGACGTTCTACCTCTGCTGTAGAGAACTAAGATGAATGAGTTGTAATGTCCTCCATACGGCCAGGAGCAAGGCCGTCAGACTGGTCCAGTCACACACACAAGAACACGTGGGACAGATGCTTCAGACAGACAGACAGACACACGCTGGCGGAACGGTCTAAGACGTCACTTACGCAATAAACTGGAGTGTTGATGAAGGGGAGATTAAGGTTCAAATCCCGGTCGTATGTACCGAGATTTTTATAATGGATCTTACAATTTGACACCACGAAAATGCGGGGACAATTCCTCTATATTCAACCTTTCTCATTTCTAATACCCCAGCGTAATTAGTGCCTACGTGTGCATAAGGAACGGGTAGTAAGACGCATGGCTAAAACAATAATAATAATAATAATAAATGATTGAGCAGATGTCAAATGTGCCTGCATCAACGCTTTTACTGTTATTATTATTATTATTATTATTATTATTTATTATTAGCACCGCGTCTTACTACCCGTTCGAGTTATACGCACGTACGCTAATGTGTAATGGTAGGGTGATTGTGAGATGAAATGAAGGACCTAACAGTTTAACGTGGAATCCGAACCACAGTGGAGACCTGGCATTCCTAAGATGTCTTGTCAGAGGTGAAGGAAGGGTTTGGTAATCAGATAAATCCGTGCCGGGAGCGAGGATTGAACCCCGGACCCCAGCATAGAAGTCAGACACCTTACCCCTAGACCACCAGGTCACCCTTTGTTTTTTTGTGCTACGCACCTCGCCACCCTTCCGGGCTATCCGCTAATGAAATGGTAGAGGTGTGGGAGGTGGTCTCAAAGGGGATGTGTTTCTCCATTCGTGTGGAGGGAGAGTGGTGAACCATCGTGACTCGAGTTTTTCGACCGCAATTCGAGTCTCAATATCCGCGCCACTGGCAAAACCAAACCAGACAAGACTAACGCCTTTTTCCACAGGTTTGCCTCGGTGGTCCTGGGGGTAAGGTGCTCGCCTCAGGACCCGATATTCGTGGGTTCAAACACAGCCGGGGTCAACGGATTTATCTTGAGAGAGAAAAAATCCGTAGCACAACTTCCTTCGGAGGAGAAGTTAGATGTGTAACAGAACCCTGGACGGTATGTGGAAATACCTTTCCCGAGCAACTTGGCAGGCCCTTTCGCTCTCGCTCCTAGAAATTCTCGCGTTCTGTTATAATCACTCGGTTCAGAGAGTTAAATAAAATACAACTTATTATAAATGGCATATTAAAGGAAGTGCACCCGCATTAGCGTGAAGATAGGATAAGAAAGCACAATTATAAATCTTACCTTTAAAAACCACCCCCGGTGTGCCTGAACGGGATTCAAACCTCATACTTCGCATCATCAGTAATCCAGTATACCACGAGTTTGACGCCTTAAACCGTGGGACCAACCGTGCGAAGTATGTTTATAAAACAAACTATCAGGCAGTTAAGTATTTTATAATGGAAGTACAGTTTTTTTTCAAAAGAAAGAAACTTGACGAGTACTTTCTAAACACAGAACTTATACCAAACTTAACCTGATACAGTAATGTTAAGACCCTACTTCTCAGTCAATAATATGAGCCTAAGTAATTATAATGAATTGACATCACCTGGAATGGAACCGGAGTACTTTAGAATCGCCTTATGGCTATGCCACGGTACAAACAACGGTACTCTGACGCGCGATGGCCAATTGTATATGACGCAATTGTCTTGGGAAAAGCTACTATATCTATTTTCACGTGTTCATGCGTCAAGTCAAATGATCTTGAGCACTTTGGATAGATATTATCAATACACATAAAATAGCTTCGGCTCTGTGAGTACTTGGGATTTCGAGCCGATATTGGAAGTTTTGTAGGCGCGTCATTTTTAAGATTCCTATCATGGCTAATGGTAGGGAAGGCTAAATAATTTACATGATTTCGAAAGTTTAACTTATAAATCATTTGTTGTTAACTTAACAAATTGTTAAAATGAATATCAAATTTCACAATAATAACATAATACTAAATACTACCGTCCATTTTTAATTATACTCGAATTAAGTTGCGGGTGACCTGCCGGTCTAGGGGTAAGGTGTCAGACTTCTGTGCTGTCAGCCGGGGTTCAATCCTCGGTCCCGGCAAAGATTTATCTGATTACCAAACCCTTCCTTCACCTCTGACAAGACATCTTGTGAATGTGGGGAATGCCAGGCCTCCACCGTGGTTCGGATTCCACGTTAAGCTGTAGGTCCTTCATTTCATCTCACAATCACCCTACCATTACACATTAGCGTAAGTGCGTATAACCCGAACGGGTAGTAAGACGCGGGGCTAATAATAGTAATAATAATAATAATAAAGTTGCAATGCTATGAATAGGCAATTAAAATAAGATTAGCCAAGTAGATCACTAAATACTTGAGTTATATTTTTACTATTTTTACATGCTCCCTTTCTTAAATTATAGTTCCATTGTGAACTAATAAATGAAATATGTAACATATCTAATTTCTAACTGCTTGTGATTATTACGTTTTCTTATATTTCTTAATCAAGGCTTAATTTGTGGAAAATTTGGGGAAAATTTACAAACTTTTTTTTTTGTAATTATTAGTAGGGTACTCAGCAGGAACTTTTAAAAATACTCAACTTGAATTTAAAAAAACCAAGCTTGCAGATTCCTGATAGTAGTAAAAATAATAATAATATAGTAAAATATTATAAATACTGACCATAGCAAAATATGGTTGAGTTTTTGTTTCAAACGTCCATTCGGTAGAAAATAAAGCCAATACTTGGTCCACATTTGTAAAAATTATTAATCTAGATTAAACGAAAAAATCTCATGAGTCATGCCTCTAATATACCATAGTTCAAAACGAAAACTTGATGAATTGGCAGAATTTAACCTTTTTATTAAGATGTATTTTCTTTAAAGACCATTACATACGAAAAACGTTTTTCTACATTCTGTTTAACCTGTTTTACCTTGGCTGATTCAACTATGACCCTATCCTACAAGCTACATCATAGTGGAACTAAGCAAGGTAGCAGACTTACCTTGACTGATTAAACTATGACCCTATCCTACAAGCTACGCCATAGTGGAACCAAGCAAGATAGCAGACTTACCTTGACTGATTAAACTATGACCCTATCCTACAAGCTACACCATAGTGGAACCAAGCAGGGTAGCAGTCTTACCTTGACTGATTAGACTATGACCCTATCCTACAAGCTACACCATAGTGGAACAAATCAAGGTAGCATACTTAACAAATTACTATCAGTAATACCTGTGCATAGTTTGATAATAGCGCAGTCCTTTTCCCTATATTGAGCTAGTTCGATCCAGTCCACCTAACTACATCATGTCCCTACATTGATCTAGTTCTATCCAGTCCACCTCACTACATCATGTCCTTACATTGAGCTAGTTCTATCCAGTCCACCTCACTACATCATGTCCCTATATTGAGCTAGTTCTATCCAGTCCATGTCCCTACATTGATCTAGTTCTATCCAGTCCACCTAAATACATCATGTCCCTACATTGAGCTAGTTCTATCCAGTCCACCTCACTACATCATGTCCCTACATTGAGCTAGTTCTATCCAGTCCACCTCACTACATCATGTCCCTACATTGAGCTAGTTCTATCCAGTCCACCTCACTACATCATGTCCCTATATTGAGCTAGTTCGATCCAGTCCACCTAACTACATCATGTCCCTACATTGAGCTAGTTCTATCCAGTTCACCTCACTACATCATGTCCCTATATTGAGCTAGTTCTATCCAGTCCACCTCACTACATCATGTCCCTACATTGAGCTAGTTCTATCCAGTTCACCTCACTACATCATGTCCCTAAATTGAGCTAGTTCTATCCAGTCCACCTCACTACATCATGTCCCTACATTGAGCTAGTTCTATCCAGTCCACCCCATTACACCTATTCCCTCATTCGCCAGTCAATACTCTGAACAAGGTTCTAGATTCTTCCATTCGCACCGTAATCTGCGAGATCTGATCTCCCAAACAATGGTTAGTTATGTAACTCAAAATTATGTGACTTTCTAGATTTGATTACCCTAATAATGTATTGTGATGAGTAAAAGGTATGCAACTCATCATTACGTAACTTAGTCCACTCTATATTATATTGATCTCTTTTTTTAACATACTATTTTCTAAAGTACTCTGTTTGTAAACACCCTGGTGACCTGGCGGTCTAGGGGTAAGGTGTCAGACTTCTATGCTGGCGGCCGGGGTTCAATCCTCGGTCCCGGCACAGATTTATCTGGTTACCAAACCCTTCCTTCACCTCTGACAAGACATCTTGTGAATGTGGGGAATGCCAGGCCTCCACCGTGGTTCGGATCCCACGTTAAACTGTAGGTCCTCCATTTCATCTCACAATCACCCTACCATTACACATTAGCGTAAGTGCGTATAACCCGAACGGGTAGTAAGACGCGGTGATAATAATAATTGTAAACACCCTAAGTTTATTTTCGTCATGTAAGGTAAGAGACCACGTTTCACACCCTGATAGAACAACCGGTAAAATTATTGTTTTGTATATTCTGAGTTTTACATTCCTGGACAGTAGGCAGAATGTCGACAACTCACTGACCACGTGATAGCATACATTTCCACTCTAATATCGTTACTGATAGTTGAAATTGTTCCTCGATGTTGGTCACAGTGATCGCTGAGGGGGGCAGTAGTTTGAAAATGTTACCGGAACCGTCCCGTGTTCTGTATGAACCTGCTTGTGACGTACCGGAGGAATTCTCTCCACTCATGACATTCTCACAAACAACGACACTGAACAATCGCACACATGCGTGATACGTACATGAGCACAGGGTGCTCCTCAAATACTTCACGTGCGCTTTCTAAACACAATGTTGCATCGGTGCGTTACTTATAGAATAACCTAAAACTTTTTAAGGATTATTTCTTCGCGTCTATCCATAGTAGATTATGGTAGGAATTAAACTATCCATAAGTCACACACTTTACTAAAATTAGTAGTTCCGTGAACAGTAGACCTCGCTCTTGCCGATATTACAGTCATAACGTAGCTTGGGGACCACCCTATAGTTGTACCATAGCTTTTGAACCATCCTATATTTGTAACATAGCTTGTAAACCACCCTATAGTTGTAACGTAGCTTGTGAACCAGCCTATAGTTGTAACATACCTTGTGGACCACCCTATAGTTGTACCATACCTTGTGGACCACCCTATAGCTGTAACATAACTTGTGGACCACCCTATAGTTGTACCATACCTTGTGGACCACCCTATAGCTGTAACATACCTTGGGGACCACCCTATAGCTGTAACATAGCTTGTGGACCACCCTATAGTTGTACCATACCTTGTGGACCACCCTATAGCTGTAACATACCTTGGGGACCACCCTATTGTATTCAGCTGGTTCCCCAGAGGTTTGATTCGCACAAGACTCTACGATTACGACCGTCTCGTGGCCGCTAGACCAGACCAGTGTTCTGGAGGGAGGGAGGGAGGTAGAAAAACAGGTGGAGGGGGGGAGGTACAAGGAGGTGACACGTACACCCCTCGTTCATTCAATCATCGGCGATTGACGGTGAGTGCGCGCTATCCGGAGTTCCTACAGCAGGTGTGACAGGTTACACAGGTTGACATACCCTTTTCTCCCCTTCCCCCTCCCCAGGATCTTTCTCGAAGGCAGACACAGGGTCAATGTGAAGGATACGCTACAGGCCAACACCCGTGACCTTGTACGACATCGCGCAAGGTCTACAAAGTGTGCCCCATTTCTCGCGGTAACAGACAAGGACGTTAAGCGATAACGGAGGTGCTTTTATTGCCACAACACACGTTCGTCGAGGAACGGCGGATAGAAACAGGTTGGTACACCTTAGTGTTCATCTAGTGTGAGCTCCCCTGAGGAGGGTTCCTATCTGAAGGACGTCTCGCAAGTAGTACTTCCGTCCGCCCTCGGGAGTGACCGCGCCCCGAGAGAGTAGATCGTTTAGAAACACCACTAAAATATTAAAAAACAAGAGAAGGGGGAGGACCGATTCAACTCGGCGACTTGTGCGATTGTCGCGTGCCTTGTTGGGAACTAAGGGTGTTTGTTGTGTTGGCAAATTTACAGGCACTTGGCACATAGGTGTTACCAACGCGCGTCGGATGTAATCAGGATCGCTAATACGACTGAATGGACATTTACTGGAGGTACTAACTCACTCTCGCATCAAGTCAAGTGAACCGCCACACGTCTCGGTTGTTCTGACGGCGATCACACTATAAACATAGACGTACAACGCTACTCTCATCCAGTCAAGTGACCCGCCACACGTCTCGGTTGTTCTGACGGCGATTACACTATAAACATAGACGTACAACGCTACTCTCATCCAGTCAAGTGACCGCCACACGTCCCGGTTGTTCTGACGGCGATCACACTATAAACATAGACGTATAAACGCTACTCTCAGTCTCTCGAACCTCTGTCCTCGACGCTCTCTACCGGCGAGAAAAGGAGCCAGGAGGATGTCCGAGGGTCTGCTCAACGCACGCGACGCTACGCCCCGAGTGGTCCCTGCCGGGGCTAGGCGAGGGGGGCCCGCCAGAGAGCGCGACTCGCTGCTGCAGGAACAGGAACTGACCAGCATGGAGCCAGAGGAACCGCAGACCCTGGTAAGATGATAACAACTCAGGAACTGTAGCAGACGAGCCGGGATACGAACAAGTGCCTCTAGAGGCGGTTTATACAGTCCAACTTGCATAGGAAGGGCTATAGCTGACAGCCAGAGAGGTTACTAGATGTACTTTCACGTATTCATACGTCAAGTCATGTGATCTGCAGGTGTAACTTTTGATGGATATTATCAATACATATAAAATAATAATAATAATAATAATATAGTAAAATGTTATCAATGTGAACCGTAAAAAAATATGTTTGTATTTTCTAAAATACCCTTTTCTATGAAAATTGGACTGTAGGCACACTCGACGCTCACATAGATGGTCGAGAGGGCTATGGCGTCAAGTCCATTTTGGTTCAATCTATCCTGTGGCGGGGAGGTCTGGGTTAGAGTCCAGGCCAAGTATATAGTATGGTTTTGTACTCTTCCTCCACGTAAATACTGGTGCACTTGCTCTAAATTATATCCTCCTCGTCCCTTCCCCCTCAGTGCAGCTACACGGAGAGTTCATACCTTTTAGCACAGGAGCTGTTTGAAGGATTAATCTCAGGAGTAAGGATGAGGAGAGTTTTCAGAAGAAGGGCTACACAATACACCCAGAACAAGATTCTAGTATCGACCGTTTCCGTCACCGTCTTCAGCGAGCCTGACGCCCTAGAACACAGACACATTAAACTCGTTTGGTTGTATATTTAGTTGCGAAGAGTTGATGAGATGATCTGTGCAACGTCGTCCCTGTGAAGGAGGGTGAAACTTCCCCTCGACACACAGCACAGTGGTCCAGTATCCAATAGCCATCGTTTGTGCAGACAATTGTGTAGAGATAGGACACATGGCGTGCTGGTATCAGGGGAACATGACGTGTTGGTATCAGGGGAACATGACGTGTTGGTATCAGGGGAACATGACGTGTTGGTATCAGGGGAACATGACGGGCTGGTATCAGGATAACATGGCGTGCTGGTATCAGGGGAACATGACGTGCTGGTATCAGGGGAACATGACGGGCTGGTATCAGGGGAACATGACGGGCTGGTATCAGGAGAACATGGCTTGTTGATATCAGGGGAACATGAAATGCTGGTATCAGGGGAACATGAAATGCTGGTATCAGGGGAACATGGCTTGTTGATATCAGGGGAACATGACGGGCTGGTATCAGGATAACATGACGTGTTGGTATCAGGGTAACATGGCGTGTTGGTATCAGGAGAACATGGCTTGTTGATATCAGGGAACATGAAATGCTGGTATCAGGGGAACATGAAATGCTGGTATCAGGGTAACATGGCGTGCTGATATCAGGGTAACATGACGTGCTGGTATCAGGGGAACATGGCGTGCTGGTATAAGGAGAACATGGCTTGTGGATATCAGGGGAACATGAAATGCTGGTATCAGGGGAACATGGCGTGCTGATATCAGGGTAACATGACGTGCTGGTATCAGGGGAACATGGCGTGCTGGTATCAGGAGAACATGGCTTGTTGATATCAGGGGAACATGAAATGCTGGTATCAGGGGAACATGGCGTGCTGGTATCAGGGGAACATGACGGGCTGGTATCAGGATAACATGGCGTGCTGGTATCAAGGTAACATGGCGTGCTGGTATCAGGGGAACATGGCGTGTTGGTATCAGGGGAACATGGCGTGCTGGTATCAAGGTAACATGGCGTGCTGGTATCAAGGTAACATGGCGTGCTGGTATCAAGGTAACATGGCGTGCTGGTATCAGGGTAACATGACGTGCTGGTATCAGGGTAACATGACGTGCTGGTATCAGGGTAACATGACGTGCTGGTATCAAGGTAACATGACGTGCTGGTATCAGGGGGAACATGACGTGTTGGTATCAGGGTAACATGGCGTGCTTGGTATCAGGGGAACATGGCGTGTTGGTATCAGGGGAACATGACGGGCTGGTATCAGGATAACATGAAGTGCTGGTATCAGGGTAACATGACGTGCTGGTATCAGGGGAACATGACGTGTTGGTATCAGGGTAACATGGCGTGCTGGTATCAGGGGAACATGGCGTGTTGGTATCAGGGGAACATGAAGTGCTGGTATCAGGGTAACATGACGTGCTGGTATCAGGGTAACATGACGTGCTGGTATCAGGGGAACATGACGTGCTGGTATCAGGGGAACATGGCGTGTTGGTATCAGGTTAACATGGCGTGCTTGGTATCAGGGGAACATGGCGTGTTGGTATCAGGGGAACATGACGGGCTGGTATCAGGATAACATGAAGTGCTGGTATCAGGGTAATATGAAGTGCTGGTATCAGGGGAACATGACGTGCTGGTATCAGGGTAACATGAAGTGCTGGTATCAGGGTAACATGAAGTGCTGGTATCAGGGTAACATGAAGTGCTGGTATCAGGGTAACATGAAGAGCTAGTATCAGGGTAACATGGCGTGCTGGTATCAAGGTAACATGGCGTGCTGGTATCAAGGTAACATGACGTGCTGGTATCAGGGTAACATGACGTGCTGGTATCAGGAGAACATAGCATGCTGGTATCAGGAGAACATGGCGTGCTGGTATCAGGGTAACATGACGTGCTGGTATCAGGAGAACATGGCGTGCTGGTATCAGTAGAACATGGCGTACTGGTATCAGGAGAACATGGCGTGCTGGTATCAGGAGAACATGGCGTGTTGGTATCAGGGCAACATGAAGTGCTGGTATCAAGGTAACATGGCGTGTTGGTATCAGGGGAACATGGCGTACTGGTATCAAGAAAACATTACGTGTTGCCGGGATTCGAACCTTGACCTTCCCCGTCACAGGCAAACAAGATTAAATGGTCTCGACATTTAAACCGCGTGCCCACAGCCGCAGGTGTATGTACAGTTAACGCGTCGTTTTCTCCGGAAATCCCTGTTCGAATAACCCCTTTGTGGTAGCACTGGTTTGTACCTCTGCGACATCGCCGGCTTATTAGTCCGGTTCTTAGAGGTTGAGTGCTTGTCACACCTCTACACTCTCAGAGATTCATAACCGCAGGTGGAGTGCTTGTCACACCTTCTACACTCTCAGAGATTCATAACCACAGGTGGAGTGCCTGTCACACCTCTACACTCTCAGAGATTCATAACCACAGGTGGAGTGCTTGTCACACCTCTACACTCTCAGAGATTCATAACCACAGGTGGAGTGCTTGTCACACCTTTACACTCTCAGAGGTTTATAACCGCAGGTGGAGTGCCTATCACACCTCTACACTCTCGGAAGTATCAATCTCTCAGAATACAAACAGGCGCACCATTTATTTTCAAACGTGTCTGAGGAATCTTCTTTTAAACATTTTTTTTTTCCAACAAGACTATAAAACAGCCATTGTCCCCCAGACCAGCATTTCTTGCTCCGGTTTGGAATAAAAATATAGAAATATCATACAGGGACCTATGAATTTAGATAGTCCACTGATAAAAGTATCTTCCTGAAGCGATCTAGTAGAAAAGGTGATGCGTTGGTCTCGCCTTGTCTGGCCTGCCACTGATGAAGAGTTGAGGACTAGATATGTCGCTCTGTCCCGCTAGTGCGATACCCCGGACGGGTAGTAATACAAATCCAACACACACACACAGAAAGTGCGCGGTTCACCCTATGACGCAACATCTGACGTCCGAGTGATGACCCACGCCTGTTTGTGAAAGTCGATCTCTCGACAGAGAGGTTGGTACTTTCTATTTCCCTAAACACAGTAATTATCCAGCAAACAGCAGGCCGGGGAGTCGATCCACGTCTCTGGCGCGTGTTGCGGCGATTGTGCTCGCTCGTGGCGGTCTGTCATTTTGTGGGGGGTAAATAGATTGGGTTGAGTTCAATAACGAGTTGGGTTTCAACCACAGTCCAATATTCGAAGGAAGAACCTTATCTGACAGCCACACCCTGATTTTCGTTGGAAGAACAGTAGAGAAAATTCAAACATATTTTATTGTGGTCAACATTGATAAAACTTTACCATATTATTAGTGTTATTTTATAGGTATTGGTAATATCTATCATAAGTAACAGATGCAGATCACATGGACTGTCGTATGAATCTATTAAAATTGTTTTAGTAACTCTAGTAACTAACTTTTACTGTTCTTCCTACCAAAATCATACTATACCAGTGGCACAGAAACATTTTTATTGGGGGGTAAAGGGGGGATAAAAGACCAGGAAAATGTAATATTTAACGGTGCCGCATTTATTTTAGTCATGTCAAACATTAGAATAAATACACGCAAAACAAATTAAGAACAATTATAGCTGATGCGGCTCAACTAAAAATTAGGAAACACTAAAAATTAAAGTAAGTTTCCAAACACCTTTGTCCTATATTCGTTACTAGAATAGATCCATAGTTTCTTTAGTGCTGACTGATAGCTCACAGATGACAGCTAAAAGCTTTGAAAAGTTACCAGACCAAATTATGTATCCCTACGCCGAACCATATGATCTGAAAAAAACATGTGTTTAGCAGCTGTCACTTCTGAGCTGTCAGTCAGCACCAAAGAGACCACGGGGCTACTGTAGCTATAAAAAGTTTGTTGAACCCCTCAAGGTTTGCATTCAGCAGACAGGTGATTTAGTCTACGATGCCTCATCGTGGAGAGAAGATAGTTTTTTATCCGTTGAAAAACTTCTTTCTTGCAGTAGCTGGTTTCCCTATCAGAGATTTCAAAATCTCTTCAGTGTGTGCTCCAAGCACTTTGTATCATGTTAACTTAGTGTGAACTTTGTATCTTGCCTCAACAAGATCTTTATATTTAAAAATTATATTTGGAGGGACGGGGGGGAGGGGCGGGGGTAAAATGTATCCCCGTTCCTACGCCACTGGCTAGATAAATTACTAGATCTACTTTCACAAGTCATGTAATCTGCAGCTGTCACTGTTTATAGATATTATCAACACATAAAATAACAATCATACTAATTATACAACAATAATTTTATATACATATATATAAAGAAAAGTTCTGACTCGCTGACTGACTCATCAACGCCCAACCCAAACCCTTGGACCTGGAGAGCTGAAATTTTGCACAGAGGTTCCCTTTATGATGTAAACAAGGAATAAGGCCGGTTTTTTCGAAATTCCCACGGGATAGGTAATAAAGAGTATTTATACCACAGTGGGTCGCGGTGCAACACAGCACGGGGCTGCTAGTCCTACTATATTATACTTGCTTATTATATGATAGAGAAAACCCACGCAAATAAACAGCGTCTTTAACACACCCCCAGTTATAGAACCGAGGTCTCGTGACTTCGTAGTCAACTTTTCTAACCACTTAACCTCATGGACAGAATGAAAGTGATGTCGGCTGGTCCTTATCACCTCCAAGGACGTTTCCCCCAGTAAGGGTTGGCTGGAAGTCTCTTGAGTTCGAACCCCGGTCAGGCGCTACGTTGGTGATTTTACCGGCCGTCCTCCAGAGTCCAGGGAAGAATGGAAATAAACTTCGGTGACCTGGTGGTCTAGCGGTTAAGTTGTCAGACTTCTGTGCTGGCGGCCGGGGTTCAATCCTCGGTCCCGGCACAGATTTATCTGATTACCAAACCCTTCCTTCAC
>CABEEJ010010997.1:0-12360 GCA_901482245.1 Timema douglasi | reverse complement strand
GAGTAATTAGTACTTAAAGCGTATAACCCGAACGGGTAGTAAGACGCGGTGCTAAATATTATTATTATTATTATTATTATTATAAGCGTAATTAACAAACATAATAGGTTAGCTATCTAATCCACGATTCTCACTAAATGTTATCCGGTTGGGCTATATGCTTATGTAATAATTAAACCAATGTGTTAAGGATGCATAAAGTTTAATTTAGACGATGTGCACCAACATTTGCGTTGAAGGAGAAGGTAAAAGCATTTAGAAAACCCACCTTCAGTATATCCGAGCGGAGTTAGAACCCTAATTTCCCCTGTCATCGACAGTTCAGTCTATTGAGAGAGTGAAGCCTTAGACTACTCTACCACTGAAGCGGGTAAACTGTTATCATTGACCAAAAAACTAATTGTTTTTTAAATTCAGTAGTGCACCCATAAGCACCTATAAATTAGCGATAAGGGGGGATTATGCCCTCTCTTATAATGCTGTAATATTTACATTTTTTACTAATTTTTATGAATCAATCAAAATTGTGTATTTGGGAGTTAGCCCCAATTTGCTGTTAACAATTTTTAATCATCAATATGCGAGTTAAAAGCTATAAAAATAATAAATTGTATATTTCCTCCCATTCCCTCTTAAAAATGTTTCGTTTCATTTTGTTATGTTCAATAAACTTGTGAACAATATAATGTTTATTTTCAATGGGTTCAGCTAAAACTCAATTTTATTTTTTGTTAATTTTTAAGAAACTTTTTTTGACAAGAAAATTAGCTAATAATTATGTTCAGAGGCTCTAAAATTCTCTCCCACAAGGTTACATTCCTGAAATGTTCTCTTAAAGAGAAGGAAAGGGGGGGGAGGGTCAAACTCCCGGCATTTAGAAAACCCACATGGGCACCCTTGAGTGCACCCATATTTATTTATGATTGCAGCTGCGCTTGTGTGTGTTATTGTAGACAGGCAATATTACGAGTGCGAGTCCGACAAACAGGTGTGACTGGTTGCAGACTAGCCTTAAGTGAACGTTACGTTACGTGAATGTTAAGTAGATGTGACCCCCCTCCCCGCCCCCTCTCCGTCAGGACTAACGTTCTTAAAGAATGGTCTGGAGGTAACGAAATGTGGGTCACAACTGTCTTTTCGCAAAACGAATATAGAGGGAATGCACCTGTGTTCAGTCTCTTGTAGTCCACGCGTACCGTTTCAGGGTCGCCATGCCGCCCCAGTTGAACTTCAAGGAGGAGGCCCCCTCCTTAACCACCTCCCCTCCTCCCACAACCGTGAGAAAGATCAGAGAGGGTCCTATCCAGGGATTCTAGATTCGTAGGTCTTGAATCGATTTTATATATCGATTTATAAGAGGTATTGTATCAATTCAGGAAAAAAAAATCGAATACATTGAATCGATCTTGGAAGATCGATTCAACTATTCTTTTGAAATGAGGTTACTTTAACCATATTTCATATATTATATGAATGGGATTATTCTTTAACGAAAAAATAACTCAGGTTGAGCCCATTAAATATTGGTATATTTTTCTATTAGTCTATAAAATATGTCCCTTAATTATATAATAATCTGTGGCCTATAATTGCAAATTTTGATTTCAAAATGTTCTAAATATTAAAAAAAAAGTTTCCTTCATTCAATCAAAATGTTTTGTGCTTAAGTTTTGTTTCCTTTCGAGTTTTTTTGGTTTAGACTTTTAGAAATCGTCATCGAAAAATCAATTCGTGAATCGGATTGACACCTTTCAATCTCTTTAAAAGAATCGAGTAAACTAGAGTATAAAATCGATTTTTGGTAAAGATCGATCTAAGATCAAGCATCTGTAGCCTAAATGAGGTGCTGGTGTCTACTAGATTTGGTATCACCACCTTTCACTGAATAAAGTGAGCTGATGACAAGGGTTTAAAATGGATGTTTGCCCTGGAACGTTTTTAAACATCGGACACTTCATAAATGTATTATTATTAGCACCGCGTCTTACTACGCGTTCGGATTATACGCACTTACGCAAATGTTTAATGGTAGGGTGATTGTGAGATGAAATGGAGGACCTACAGTTTAACGTGGGATCCGAACCACGGTGGNCCGTTCGGGTTATACGCACTTACGCTAATGTGTAATGGTAGGGTGATTGTGAGATGAAATGGAGGACCTACAGTTTAACGTGGAATCCGAACCACGGTGGAGGCCTGGCATTCCTCATATTCACAAGATGTCTTGTCAGAGGTGAAGGAAGGGTTTGGTAATCAGATAAATCTGTGCCGGAACCGAGGATTGAACCCCGGCCACCAGCAGAGATGTCTGACACCTTACCCCTAGACCGCCAGGTCACCTGACACTTCATAAATATACCTACCCCACTTCAATGGTTGAATGGTCCAAGGCGTCAATCTCGCAATGGACTGGACTGCTAATGACGGGGAGATCAGGGTTGTAATCCCGCTCGGGTGTACTGAGGGGTGTTATTTCACGAATGGTTTTCCACTCATCCCTCCACGCACCTGCGGGTATAAATCCAACCTTCTTCGCCCCTAACAAAATTAAACGTAACTTTTACATGTGAGTATAGCCTGTACGGGTAGTAAGATATTTCAATAGTACCCTACTCCTACTTGGTGACGCTGTTCTCGGTTCGAACCCTGACATTCCAACCCAGACGTGTTGACCTTTCACCCAAATAAGTGGCAAATTGTGATTGTGAGTATCATGTGAGCGTTTGAAACACTCTTCATGTGTGAGCTTCATTTCCGGTATCACGTGAGTTCACTCACTGGCTTTTGAACGGCGTCTTGTGCAAGAGATTCATTATTTTATTTAATATTTTTTTATTAAATATTATTTTAGCACTATGAATGTATGAACGTATTATATTTGTAATTTTTTCCCCCATTCTAAAAAAAAAAGCTATTAATAATGGATTATGCTTGTCTGCATGTCTTTATATGATCTTATCCTCTTGATCGTTTTTTAAGTGTCTTTAAACCCTTTCGTGCGATCACCGTTTTTACACACAATTTGGCTCAGGAAATTAAAATTAGAATATAAGTACAGTCTAATTTCCATAGGAAGAACCTTTTATAGTAGCTAAAAAGATTCATAGATCTACTCTCTTTCACATAGCATACGTCAGTTCACGTGATCTGCAACTGTCACTTTTGTTATATATCATTTCCTATAACATAACACATGTAGTAAAATGTTATCAATGTTGACAATAAAAAAATATGTTCGTATTTTCTAAAATACCCTTTATATTAAAATTAGACTGAACACCCGCATTTGACTATATTGATATTGTGGAACCATTTAAAGAGGAAAAATTACCCAACTGGGATTTAAACTCGAGCCTCCCCGTCACTGCCAATCCATACAAGGCGGATACTGACACCTTTGTCCGCGTGTTCACTGTGTTGTGCCTCTCCTCTTGAATACACCACTGGGTGACCTGATGGTCTAGGAGGTAAGGTGTCGGACTTTTGTGCTTGGGATCCGGGATTCAATCCTCGGTACCGACACAGATTTATCTGATTACCAAACCCTTCCTTCACCTCTGACAAGACATCTTGTGAATGTGGGGAATGTTGGGGAATGCCAGGCCTCCACCGTGGTTCGGATTCCACGTTAAACTGTAGGTCCTCCATTTCATCTTACAATCACCCTACCATTACTCATTAGCGTAAGTGCGTATAGCCCGAACGGGTAGTAAGACGCGGTGCTAATAATAGTAAGATTACACCAGTGACTTGTACCGAAGGATCATAACGCAAGAATGCACCAATGAATGAATGGGATCAAGGTGTAGTATCAACTTCCGGGAGAGTAAGCAACTCATCTTTCATTCCTTTCTGACGGGATTTCGTCAGCTGCTGCTATTGTTTCCACGAGACGACCTGCAGAGCTTTTTACACGTCTGGTTTTTATGGTCTGTTACATTTTCTGCCGTCATTCTTCCTTAGTTCTTCTTGAGACGGACCATAGGACTAGCTCGGTGGGTCGGTGTCGAAATATTTCCCGGAGTTCATTGGTCGACTACAAGTCATATGGACTCCAGTTCGATTCCATCTGCTGCTGATGACGGATATATTTAATGTTTTGCATACAGTTTCATTCAATATCCTGCTATCCGAGTATTAGTAAATATTGGAAATGGTTCGTTCAAATCTCTCGAATCTTATGGTGTTCGAGAGATTTGAGATTCAAGAATTAAGACCTTGACTTCAGATAAAAAAAAATTAAAAGCAATTGGTAAAATGACTTGTGTTGGGAGAGTAAATCATTTGTGTATATATATATAAGAATAAAATTGTAATAATATAATTATTTTATAGAAAAGTGTTCTCTTTGTTAGTTATGACGTAATAGACATGACAAACAAAATAGCATTTGTCAGTGGTACCAAGACTTAAATAACTTTTTTCTTTAGTTTAATTTTTTTTTCACTCTAACTAAAATTGTACATTTTTTTTAAAAAAGATTCGAACTATGAATCGATATTCGAAAAAGAATTTAAGAATCCGATTCGAAAAATATGGTATTCGATCCACCACTAGTCTAGAGTAGACTGCCGATGACAGGGATATCGAGGTTCGAATCTCAGTAGGGTGTACTGAGGCTGGCTTTTCCTAAATGGTTTCTCACTCTCTCTCTCTCCACGCAAATTCAAGTAAAATTCCTTTAAAATAACTTTCCTAATCCTTAAAACCATTGGGTCAATTAGTACATAAGTGTATAAACTCGAACGGTTAGTAATACACGGCGCTAAAAAAAATAATGTTAAAATCTGAATACCGGCTTGAGCGAGGTATGGAAGATAAAGGGAAAAGAAAACACTTGCGATAGATATACCAATAATGTGTGCAGTGCATTCGTATTTGAATGATTACTCGACATTTTGCGCGGTGACGATGGAGGACGAAGCGACAAAGTTTCTTGTAAATTACGACAGTATGCCCCTATTATGACTGAATAGTGATTTGTGCTCAATGCTTAGCTGTGAAGTCATTCTAAAATGATCAAAAACGCCCCTTTTCAACGAAGTTTTTATCCATATAATATATTTTTAAAATACAGTTTCTATCCAAATATCGTTTAATATTTCAACAATGTTCTGTATTAGGAACTTCTATTACCTCTTTATCTTCATTAATGTTTAATCAGAAATTATCCACGTGCAAAAGTGTTCGTGTATATTTACTATTTCTAGCCGACTGTATCAGAGTTTATGGGTATGTGATGCACGCTCCGTCATAGAACCAGCGTCTTCTTTGGAAGATTGAGATAAAAAAAAAGATCGTACGTCGTTCTAACGAGGTGAGTTCTCTATGGAACCAAGGAGGTATAACAATAACAGGTTCGGAACCTGGTTGATTGCGTCACTTTAGACCCGGGAAGCAAAGAGTTTCGTTCGCTCTTCTTCATTCGCCAATACCGTTACGGTGTTACACATTGACGGCTTGGTGCTAGACAGGTCTATCTCCAAGGTTACTACTCATTCTACCGCCTGGAAGTCTAGGCAATCATATGGCTCGGTCATAACCAGTGGCGGTGGAAGGTCGGTATACATTTGGGGTGTAGGGCGGAGCTGGGGAACATTTTGTTAAAAGTACGTGTCCTATTGGTCGATAATTTTCGAAGAAATTCTTTCACATATTTATAAGTATTTCTAACGATGAAATGTAAAATTGGGGTTATTTAACTATCTTTATTAAAAATAATTAATACATATTATTACTACATTTAAAAATGGAGTTCACATTTGTATAAGTTTTGTACCAATTTATGAATCAAGCGAGACCTTGACCAATTTATTTTATGACATCGGGAATGTAAATTTATATATTCGTGTATTAATTTCATTGTTCATATATTAAGTAAATTTGGGGTAAGTTTGAAGCTCAAAAATAAATAATGACATGTCCTTAACTACTAAGGACACAATGTTTAAAAACAATAAGTTTAGTTAAATCTTTTTTTACTCCCAAGATAATGAGAAGGGTGACCTGGTGGTCTAGAGGTAAGGTGTCAGACTTCTATGCTGGCGGCCGGGGTTCAATCCTCGGTCCCGGCAAAGATTTATCTGATTACCAAACCCTTCCTTCACCTCTGACAAGACATCTTGTGAATGTGGGGAATTCCAGGCCTCCACCGTGGTTCGGATTCCACGTTAAACTGTAGGTCCTCCATTTCAGCTCACAATCACCCTACCATTACACATTAGCGTAAGTGCGTATAACCCGAACGGGTAGTAAGACGCGGTGCTAATAATAATAATAATAATAATAATACCTACAAAGTGCATGGACAAGAACAGCATTCGTCAATGTTTTTCAAAGTTAATATGTGTAATCAGCAAGTTTGATAAAAATCCGTTGAATTTTTTTTCCCCTCAGAACTTTCTTCCAAGTCTTAGCACTATTTTACTAGAGCACCCATGCCCATGCAATGTGTAGATACTTTTAATAGATAAGTGTTATTCCACTTTCTACGAGACTTTCCTAAATGAAAGCGCATCAACTGACAAACAAGAATAAGCTGTAAAATAGGCATCTGTGTGATGTACTGCGCGCCAGAAGACAATGATGATTATATCATTGACTACACATTGACTACACATTGAATAGACACATTCCTAGCTAACTAGACCTCGGTTGCTTCACTGGGTCCAAACAGTTATAAGGAGACGACTCACACCGCAGACTATCACCAGACAGTTATGAAAGACTCGGGCTCGAAACCCACTCGGATCGAAATGTTGTCCTCACGTGGTGCAATATAGTTCCATTTTCTTAGTAAGAACCTCATCTGACTAATAGAAAAGCTAGATACACTTTCACATATTCATACGTCAAGTCATGGTATCTGGCTGGAGTTGTCACTTTTGAATTATAGTAGTATCAATACTTAATCTTCTTTATTTTGGACGCCAAAAAAAGGTTTGTATTTTCTAAAACGACCTTGCTATGAAAATTGGACTATAGTAAGGGAACAACGAGTGATTTGGAGTTAACTTTAACTGTTTTATATATTTATGTATTTTAGCACTGAATATTAGGCCTACTATATTCCATTCACCGTAGGAATTGACTTCTGAAAGGCCTTTTTCCCTACCATAAATCTACTATATAGTAGGATATTGGTAGGAAAAAAGACCTTTCAGAGAGTAATTCCTACCGGTAATGGAATACTACCCGTTCAGGTTAGTCTATATGATTATGTACTATTATTATTATTATTATTATTATTATTAGCACCGCGTCTTACTACCAGTTCGGGTTATACGCACTTACGCTAATGTGTGATGGTAGGGTGATTGTGAGATGAAATGGAGGACCTACAGTTTAACGTGGAATCCGAACCACGGTGGTGGCCTGGCATTCCCCACATTCACAAGATGTCTTGTCAGAGGTGAAGGAAGGGTTTGGTAATCAGATAAATCTGTGCTGGGACCGAGGATTGAACCCCGGACCCCCAGCACAGAAGTCCGACACCTTACCCCTAGACCACCACGTCACCCTGATTATGTACTAATTACACTAAAGATTTTAGGGATTAGGAAGGTTATATTACTAAGAAGCGTACTCGCATTTACGTGGAGGGAAGGTGGAAAAATATTTTTGAAAACCACCCTCAGTACACCCTACAGAGATTCGAACCTCGATATCCACGTCATCGGCAGTCTCGTCTAGTGCGAGAGTAGTGCCTAAGACCATGCGGCCACCTATGTTGGTTGCATTCTAATTATTATTTGTTCATGTTCACTTCTTACTACCCATCCGGGCCATCCACTATTGACTAAAATAACGGGTTAGATATGAGGCAAGTGGAATAATAGGCAGGCCGGTCTATTTCGAGAATAACACCTGAGACCATGCCGCCACCGAAGTAATTATAAACTGTTGTTAGCGGTATAGAATAGTTTTAGTTTGTGACAGATGTTTTGACCTTGAAAATTTTAAGGGCAGGAAATGTAATTAAGTTTTACGTAACACACAATTATAATAATTACTCTCCCCTCCTCCTTTAGGAAAAATTGTCCCCCGGCCCGAAGGGACATAGTCATTTTACATCCCCGTCGAAATTCCGCGATAACGATCTGTCTGGTAGAGCCATGCGGGGGAATTTATAATCTTTTGTTTTGTTTCAAGTCGCTCATTCTTACTAAAAGGAAGGCATGCGTGGAAAAGGGAGCGACGAAAGCTTATTTTCTTTCTTTTCAAATTATTGCGTCAATTAGTGAGCACACCACTAACATGCAACGTCGCCGTAACTAAAGTTTTGGGCCAAAAAAACATATTTACCAAAGTTTTGAAAGTACGTTAAAGACACGGACAAGGCAGGTTAAGATATGGCTACACGAGCCGACTCGCGCCGCATTGTCTAACCATTTTTATATTATTTATAGACTGAGTTCTATTACAAAATAGTTTAGTGTTTTTATTATTACTTGCATAGGTTTTCACCTATTTTCATAAAATTAAGTTAGCTATTAATTAAGAAGAATAAAGTTTTAAGTTAGGTAATAATTAAGTAGAAGAATGTTTGTTGTTCAATAAGTTGTTGTATATAATATTGTTTATCTTGTACGTAATGATGGAAACAATGACTACAGCGTCCGTCATACGTGCAACGGCTGTGAAAAAAATACCTAGTTTTACAAATGCCGACACAGTGACTGCCAATCACTGTGAATAATGATCACTGGCATAGATCACTGCTATTTTAAAATCAAGGTCACTGTGATCACCGATATCGTAAAATCACTGTTTTGCCCATCCCTACAGTTCTTATTGGTGAGCATGAACACAAAGTTCAGAAGTTCACGAACATTTATTTCCGGTGGTAGGTGGCTCCACACATGTCACTAAGGTGGTCGAATGCTCCACACGTGCCGCTAAGGTGGTCGAATGCTCCACACATGCCATTACGGTGGTCGAATGCTCCACACATGCCGTTACGGTGGTCGAATGCTCCACACATGCCGTTACGGTGGTCGAATGCTCCACACATGCCGTTACGGTGGTCGAATGCTCCACACATGCCGTTACGGTGGTCTAATGCTCCACACATGCCACTACGGTGGTCGAATGCTCCACACATGCCGTTACGGTGGTCGAATGCTCCACATATGCTGCTACGGTGGTCGAATGCTCCACACATGCAGTTACGGTGGTCGAATGCTCCACACATGCCGCTAAGATGGTCGAATGCTCCACACATGCCGTTACATGTGGTCGAATGCTCCACACATGCCATTACGGTGGTCGAATGCTCCACACATGCCGTTACGGTGGTCGAATGCTCCACACATGCTGCTATGGTGGTCGAATGCTCCACACATGCCGCTAAGGTGGTCGAATGCTCCACACATGCCGCTAAGGTGGTCGAATGATCCACACATGCGCTGACGAGTATTCGCTTCTTTTCATGAATGTTATACTTATCACCGTGTCTTACTACCCGAATCGGTTTGTACGCTTAAATACTAATTACGCTAATGGGTTAGGAATCGGAAAGGTTGAATATAGAGGAAATGAACCCGTATTTGCGTGGAGGGAGAGTGGAAAACCATTTAGATAAAAACCCTCCCAAGTGCACTCGAACGAGATTCGAACCTCGATCTCCCCGTCCTCAGCAGTCTAGCTCAACACGACATTAGCGTGTTAGCTAACTACACCACCGAGGCGGGTAAGTGGTTATCATATTTGGCCCTTGGGATGAAAAACGTTGGACCGCCTTGGTGTGGAATATTAAGGTAATTGGTAAGCTTGTTATGTAAAAACCTAAATAAATACTATAAAACTATCTCTACCTTACCTCTGTATTGTGGTAAAATGGTGCCAGAAAACTTAATTTCCATGGACTTTTAAACAAACTAGTCGAGTTCAAATATCTTATCCATCCACACCTGCTTCTGGTTTCACTTTGCATTGATTGCAGCTTTTTGTATAGCTTACTAGACCACCCCTTCCCCCCGCATTATTTTCAACACACATATTGAAGAATCATCATAGACTCTACCATAAAATACGAGTGACTTTCGACATTTTTATGAGGAATAAATTAAATTTTCAAAATAAAATATAGCCTATGTTACTCGCTGATAATGTAGCTTTATATTGGTGAAAGAATTTTTAAAATCGGTCCAGTAGTTTTTGAGTTTATCCAGTACAAAAAAAATATCAAGTCTTTCGTCTTTATAATATTATAAGTGTAGATGTAGAAAAGCATTTGAAAATATGTCTTAAGTGAATTGGTGGTGTTCTTTTTTAATTCTGAAACGGTGCAGTCAAACTTTAAACTTGTTCTTGAATTCAACGACCTGCCGCAGATGTTCGTAAAAGAAGGGGGGGGGGGGCTTGCGCAGACATGCTCTCAGGCGATTATTTGTCATATTTTGTTGTGCAGCAGTTTATACCGACTCTACAAAAGCCCCATGACTTCTTTGGTGCTGACTGACAGTTCACAGCTGACAGCTCTGAAAAGATACCAGACCAAATTATGTATCCCTACGCCAAACCTTATTATCTGCAAAAACATGTGTTTAGCAGCTGTCACTTCTGACAGTCAAGATTTAGGTATATACCTAAATGTTGACAGTCAGAAGTCAGCTGTGAGCTGTCAGTCAGCACCAAAGAATGCGTTGGGGCTACTGTACCTAAATGTTGACTGTCAGAAGTGACAGCTGTGAGCTGTCAGTCAGCACCAAAGAAACCATGGGGCTACTGTAGTGTGGAACAATGTTCGTTACTCGCCGTGCATGACAAATATTCGTACACGAACACGAATATATTGTTATCCACACTCGCGCGATTCATTCGTGAGGGAATAACGCATGACCCGCCTCGGTGGCGTAGTTGGCTAACGTGCTAGTCTACTGCTGAGGACGGGGAGATCGAGGTTCGAATCTCGGTCGGGTGAACTGAGGGTGGTTTTTCCTAAATGGTTTTCCACTCTTCCTACACGCAAATGCGGGTTCACTTCCTCTAATTAAACCTTCCTAATTCCTAATCCATTAGCGTAATTAGTACTTAAAGCGTATAACCCGAACGGGTAGTAAGACGCGATGCTAAATAATAATAATAATAATAATAATAATACTGGAGCAACGTTTTATTTCAAATAAATATAACGTAATTAGTTTTTTATTTAACTTTGGTACAACTAGAAAGAAGGGTTTGAATTTATCTTTTAGAATATTAAATTCTTGAGGTACTTAAGGGTTTACGATTGAGAGGGTATTCAAATTGAAAAAGAAAAGAAAACAAATGAAAACCAGTGTCCTGGGAGGATAGTGACGAAAAGTTGCAGGTCAAACATAGAAGGAAGGGGAAAGCCGCAGAGGAGGCTGTGAGTCAGAGAAAGGTAGCTCATGTCCGCGATACACATCTGCTACTGTCACCGTGGGAGACTGACGACCACAATAAACCGTCTGGGACATTACAGTCCAATTTTCATGGGAAGAGCTTTATATGACAGCAAGAAGAGTTATTAGTTCTACTCTTACCTATCCGTATGTCAAGTCATGTTATCTGCAGATGTCGCTTCTGATAGATATTATCACATTATCACTAGTAATATCATATTCTTTAAGTTGAAAAATGACACCCCGAACACGGGACTCGAACCCACGACCTTTGGCTTAGTGCGCCAATGTTTTAGCCACTGAGCTATCCAGGAATCGTTCCAAACCCGCGCCGAAATAACAACTATAATAGTTTGACTGGGTGACCCGCAGGTCTAGGGGTAAGGTGTCGGACTTCTGTGCTGGGTGTAAGGGGTTCAATCCTCAGTCCCGGCATAGATTTTAATTGATTGCTAAACCATTCCTTCACCTCTGGAAAGACGTGTATTAATCCCAACTTGTGAATGTGTGGAATTCTAGGCCTCCACCGTGGTTCGGATCCCACGTTAAACTGTAGGTCCACCATTTCATCTCGCAATCACCCTACCATTACACATTAGCGTAAGTGCTTATAACCCGGACGGGTAGTAAGACGTGGTGCTAAAAAAATCCCAAAGTTCCATTATACGCTACTTTACCAGTTACCTTTACTATATTTGTAAGTCTATATAGGTACACCTTGCTTATCCTGAAACGTAGCAGTCTTACCTTGACCGATTATACTATGACTCTATCTTATAAGATATAGCCATAGTGGAATAAAGCAAGCTAATCTTTATACGTTACAGAGAAGACGAAGACGACAGGATCATGGGAAATAGATTTGTGTTCATTCCAGTAAACAACAAACTCGCATACTGTTGTTGTTATTATTAGCACCGTGTCTTACTACCCGTTCGGGTTATACGCACTTACGCTAACGTGTAATGGTAGGGTGATTGTGAGATGAAAT
>CABEEJ010010996.1:0-12361 GCA_901482245.1 Timema douglasi | reverse complement strand
CTAACTTAGGTAGGTAATACAGCTAGAACCAGACGTCTTAAGAGCCCGTCTCACTCCCCAGATAACACCTAGCTTAGGTAGGTAATTCAGCTAGAACCAGACGTCTTAAGGTAGTATGGAAGAAGACGTGATAAAACGAAAGTGTTTTTGCAGTTTTTATGTCATATTTTTGTTCAAAATAAATAATATAACTCTCCAGTAGAAACACAGAGTGTAATTTTGTTCACAACGTGATATCAAAAGTTGTTGAATATCTGTCGAAGGTCTTCTGAAATTTAATAACAATATATATTCATTTAAAAAGTTTCTCATGTAATCCTTATGAGTGATATTCAACAACTATTTGTACCACCATTTGAATAAAATTCAGATCTATATTTCCATTTGAGTACCATTTTTAATTATTTAGTGCAAAAAAATAGTTTTCAAATAAAAACAGCAAAAACACTAGTTTTTTTATTTGTACCCGCCTCGGTGGGGTAGTTGGCTAACGCGCTAGTCGTGTTAAGCTCGACTGCTGAGGACGGGGAGATCGAGGTTCGAATCTAGGTCAGGAGATCTGGGTATGTTTTTTCTAAATGGTTTTACACTCTCCCTCAACGAAAATGCGGGTTTAATTCCTCTAATTAAACCTTCCCGATCCCTAATCCATTAGCGTAATTAGTACTCAAAGCGTATAACCCAAACGGGTAGTAAGACGCGGTGATAAAAAAAAATTGTTTTTTTGCGTCCTGTTTATCCTGTGGTTTTTACCTAGCTGAGACAAATCTATTTTTTGTTATTTTTTTTAATGTATCACTTGAACAACACGCCAAACAAAGAGAAATTTTTTAATGTATCCATTTTTTTTTAAATTGCAAATTTTCTTAAGATACAGCGGCAAAATGTTACAAACGCAATAAATTATCAATCAAAAAAGCTCCCCTACTTTTGTGGGCGCGTGGTCTTACGCGCTAATCTAGTGTTGGACTAGACTGCCAAAGACGGGGGTGATCGGGGTTCGATTCCTGTCGGTTGCACTAATGGTGGCTTGTCCTAAATGGTTTTTCATTCCAACTCGACGCAAATATTGATGCATTTCCTCTAAATTAGGCCTTACTAATGCAGTGGCAGCTCGTAGCTAAAATTAGTGGGGGTGCTGCTAGCACGGGAAACAAAACAGTGCATTTTTTACCCCACAGCCGCCAAGACCAACTTTCCGTTGGTACCATTCAGAATTAAAGCTACGAATGTATTTTTGGTTGTTGCTTTTGCCTGGCTGAGATATTAGAATATCAGGTGTTGAACAACCTCTTTTCTTAACTGTAACTTTCTCATGGAGAGATAGCTGTGAAAACTTAAGCTTTTGAAGTTAATTTTCAGTCACAGAACTTATTTCTTGGGGATGCAAGGCCATGGTTAAAGTTGAAAGTTAAATAAAAGAACCGATAAAAAATTAATCAAATAGAATAGCTGGAAGCAGAATAATAATCTAATTCTACTCTCTTCTACACTTTATCACTATCAAGAATATGGTACACAGTTTTTAAGCACAACACACGCTGATTAAAAAAAAAACTTCCTTCCCCATCACGCCAGAGCCGGCACTGCGAGAGCAACAGTGCTCTCTCTCTGCCTGGCAGTCCCGCCTTCCTCTCCACCCCCTCCTATGTGCGCATGCTTACAACAGTCAAACACCACGTCGCTGGCACTGTGAAGCGCACAGTTCCATACACAGATTTTTGTATCTTTTTCATAAACTGGGGGATTTCTAATGAAGTACTGACATTAAGCTTAAGGAATATATAATGAACTACCAAAATAAAGAAAGAATTAATGAAAAAAATGACTCATTACATTAAATGTTATCGATAATATCAAGTGGAAATAGGGGGTGCTGCAGTTCCGCAGTGCCTATACACGAGCCGCAACAGTTTTAATACCTAACTAATTAGTTCATAGTCGTATAACCTGAAACAGTTAGTAAGAACGCGGTGTTAATAAAAAAAAACTCGACATCGTTTTAAGGCGGTATAACTCTTAACCTCCCACAACCTCATTTCGCAATAGCACTTCCTAGCGGCAATTCTGAGAAACCCTCAGTGGTAGCGCAGCCTGGTGGTAAAACTACGGAACTAGACGAAGCTAAGGGTGTCGACTACCCCGGCTCGTTCGACCAAAAACGGATCAGGCCACTTCCCATGTTCGGGAAAAAGAGATAAGGCGGTCTCATTAGAGCGTCTGCCGCTTCCGTCCATTGTACCGACTGGAGTGATGGCCTTCCAGTTCACCTTCGTGTGAAGACACAGGATATACGTTTGTTTGTAGTCGCACATTTAGGTTAAGCAACGACAAGGGGGGTAGGGGAAACACACTAGATCGTTGGGTTTTCATACATATATTCCTTCCTCACATCTTACAGCTGGTCTTCAAGGTTATCTTTGATAAATTATGCCAGCTAGTAGGAGTGGGGCTTAAAGAATATAGAGTTCATACGAAATGTGCCCTGCATTTGCGTAAGAGCGTGGGAAACATTTAAGAAATAAAACCTTCAGCACAATTACCTGCACTTCATCGACAAACCAAACCAGGTGAGTCTGATGTCTAAACCACGTGACCACCTATGCAAGTGTATTTAAGTTTGAGTGATACCAACTGCCATTTAATTTTATTCTAGATTATTTTTATCACCGCGTCTAAATACCTGGTTCAGGTTATACGCGCATATTATAATTATTCTAAAAGGGGCAGAGATGAAGAAAGAAGAATTTTAGAGGTAATTTAACCCGAATTTTCCTGGAGAAAGAATGGTAAACCCATTTTAAGAAGCCCGCCCTCAGTAGACCCGAACGAGATTCGAACCTCTATCTTCCCGTGATCGGCAGGTCTTGTCTATTGCGAAAGTGACGCCTCGGAACATTAAGCCACCGAAGCGGGTCAACTCTTACTTAATTTCGTACCGTACTACAAAGGATTTTCGTAGATTCACACCCAAAATGTGGGTATATATATATGTCAAACTTAAAAGAACCATCAACCACTAAAAAAAATCCCATATTTTCTCGAAAGAAGCGTAAACGGATGTCAGATTTCAGATATTCATAAAAAAATTCTTGTAAAATTCATTTTTGTAAGAATCTTGCTAAAAAACTGTATTTCCAGTCCGATTGCATTTTTTGTTAAAAAATGTCATCAATTGTTAGCAGCAGCCCAATATAAAATGAGAGAGTAGGCGTTGATTGGGTGGAGATGAGGATTAGGAGAAGTGTGAAAAGGTAATCAAGCAAGGTGATAAACTATCTGATGGTGTGCGAAGCTTCGAAAAGTCGAAGGTCAAATCTCCTTTGGTTTCGACTTCGACATTATTTTCCATCTCTTTGAAATTATCTGTGACAAATTTACAAGTGCATTTTGTAGCATCAGTTTTTCATAGCTTCCTCGCGTTTTCTTTACTATTCAAAATGGCTGATATGGAAAGTGGTAAACGAAAACCGAATTTAATTTATTATAATAATCATCCTAAAAATGTAGATAAAAAGACATACATGTGTAGAGTTTACAAAATAATGTTATCAACTCCACAATTTAAGTAAATTTTAAAAATTATTGATAATATACCAAGCTTATTAGTAAGCCTGTGTGCATTAGTGCATTGACTTCGTATTCAAAAAAGTTCCTTCGCACACCCCAAAAACCAACTGCCAGATTGCTATAGTAAGGGGAGGGAGCGCTCAGGAATTGGCACCGCAGCCCTCGAGATGAGACCGGCCAATCTGTCAATCATAGTGAAGAACATTAACATATATAAACTATAGACACCTAGACACGGGCATCGAACCCAGGACGTTTGGCTTGGTGAGCCCGGGTACGATTCCCATGATAAGGTGTCATTTGTCAATTATCAGGATATGATATCTAGATGGAGTAATCCTCACTAAAAGCATTAATAATAATTTTAGCTATTTGATTCTTAAATATATATACTACGTTATAAAACATATTCGATTATACTCATTAAAACATTTTTATCCATTCGTTGAGGCTAAAATTGTAAAGTACGATAGTAAACATACGTTTGTCATGTATCTTCTATGCTAATAAGATGAAGAGTTTGTTTGTCATTATCGTTGCATGATATCTACAGCACGTAGGGGTCTGAAATTTAAACATGATTTGATATAAACTTATTTACTTCTGGCATTTGGAACTAGAAAGTTAATCGCCGCACTTAGAAAGGTATGACACTTATTGCTATCTTGAACTAGTTATATGAAATCCAACTCATTACAGTATATCTCTATCTTGAGCTAGTTCTAACCAGTCCACCTCATTTCAGACCCATTCTTACATCCGCATCTAGGTTTTCCTATTGGTTTCTTCCCATTATGTTTGCCCATCAATACATTGAACCAAGTTTTAATTCGCTAACAACGCATTTATCCCTATCTTCAAAAATTGGATAAATCATTTATTCAGGTCAAATATTAATCTATTTAATGCCAAATCTTAGTGACAAGGAAGGGAGGGATATGAATGCTCTAGATTCATAAAACTAGACTTACGGTGTGTTTTTTTCCTACGATATCAAGGTTATCAATGTTGACTCAAGATTATTTTAATATGATATTGGATTACCTCAAAGCGTCTTTATGTTATCGAATACGGAACAAAAGACACAAGTAGGTCACTTTTTTTTTTGTTCTTGAACTATCTACTTAGCAATATTTACAATAATTTTTTGTTTCTTACTTCCAAAAAAAAAAAATCATATACTTTACTAGTCGTGATTGAATCAGAAAAGCAGAGTTTTTTTTAAAAAAAGTTCGTTCTGAAACACCAATTTATAAGATAAAACAATGACTGTATTTGTTAAAGGAAACTTCTTATCTCGAGGTAAAGAGGAAAGCTCGCTGCTAGTTCTCAAATACCAAACAATGACTGTATTTGTTAGAGGAAACTTCTTATCTCAAGGTAAAGAGGAAAGCTCGCTGCTAGTTCTCAAATATCAAACAATGACTGTATTTGTTAGAGGAAACTTCTTATCTCGAGGTAAAGAGGAAAGCTCGCTGCTAGTTCTCAAATATCAATGACTGTATTTGTTAGAGGGAACTTCTTATCTCGAGGTAAAGAGGAAAGCTCGCTGCTAGTTCTCAAATACCAAACAACGACTGTATTTGTTAGAGGAAACTTCTTATCTGAAGGTAAAGAGGAAAGCTCGCTGCTAGTTCTCAACTATCAAACAATGACTGTATTTGTTTGAGGAAGGCTAGATCTAGATCCTTTTTTCATCGAGCCTAATCTCATAACTCTGTAAATATGACTAAAAAGTCGTTGAAAATGATCTAATGTCACATTCTCACACATTTGTTTTCTATTAATAAAACTCATAATATAGGGTTGCTAAGGAAAAAGAACCCAATTGGAATCTAGCATCTTTATTTTGGCGTGACCAGTATTTTGTAATAACGTATTGTAGAATTAAATATTGCATTAGAGCAGAGTTCTTCGCGGCAATTTCTCACTACGAGAACGTTTAGAAATCCCGCCTTATTTAATGAGTTGTTTGATCAACTTTTAACAAAATGTAGATGAAGATTATCAGCGGGTTTCTGGTGATATGGTAACTTGAATATGTACCCCTCCAATTCACACCCCCTCCTCCCGTCACTCATTCAAGAGCGGAAGTGAGGACTCAATTCATCGATCGAGATGCGACGCCCTTTTCACAGAATGAGGTTATGTTCGATTGTCTCAGTCGACCGACCACGCCCAATGGACGCGGGCGGCGTCCATGTCACATGTGTGTGCGTGGGAACCAGACGTCAACGAAACATCAGGGTCTGTCGTGAGGGTTTCCAATACATTATTCTTAAGTTTTAGCGTTGCACCAACTTTAGAGGGTCCCTGGTTCCATTACGGATGACCTGGTGGTCTAGGGGTAAGGTGTCAGACTTCTGTGCTGGGGGTCCGGGGTTCAATCCTCGATCCCGACACAGATTTATCTGTTTGCCAAACCCTTCCTTCACCTCTGACAATACGTGTATTAATCACAACTTGTGAATATGGGGAATGCCAGGCCTCCACCGTGGTTCGTATTCCACGTTAAACTGTAGATCCTCCAGTTCATCTCACACTCACCCTACCATTACACATTAGCGTAAGTGCGTATAGCCCGAACGGGTAGTAAGATGCGGTGCTAATAATAATAATAATAATAATAATGGTTCAATTACGGATGAAGGTTGACCAAGATATATCTATTCATCTACGCGGTGGGAGTGTAGCTAAGTGACAGTTATTGTTTGCAAACATCGGCTGAAATTAATTACTAGAAACTTCTGTCCGGGGTTTGATCCCAAGATTTTTTTGTAAATCAGTTGTAGTCTGAAAAAAAACAAAAGTTAAACTCAAGCCTCGTGTATGAAAAATAAGGAGCTACTCGAATTTAAAAAAAAGTAGCAGCTGCTGTCTAGAAAACTGAGATTAAAGGTCAGAGAATTCATTGTGATGATCAGTGTTTCAATTGGCGCCACACCCTCTTACTCACCATCACTCTCTTACTAACCATCACTCTCACTCTCATACTCACTATCACCCTCTTACTCACCATCACTCTCACTCTCATACTCACTATCACTCTCATACTCACCATCACCCTCATATTATGGACATGGAAAGAGCCTCAACGGAAAGGATGTACTAGTAGTACATTCGAGTGTCCCCTGGATAACAGTACATTAGTACATTCGAGCGTCCCCTGGATAACAGTACATTAGTACATTCGAGCGTCCCCTGGATAACAGTACATTAGTACTGGCTGAACTTTCCCCAAACCGAGACACATATTAAAGTATCTCGGAGACGCAATATTATATTACTATTGTCAAAAACAATCGTTTCACGTTTTAAGTAGATAAATCGACTTATTCGCATCAAATGCTTATATTTCTACACATTTCCAAGTCCCTTACGAATCACTTATGATCACTAGATCACGCGCAGAGTTCGAGAAAACCAGCAGGATCAATCATTCACACTATTTTCTATTTATCGCCATCCATTACCTCAATATGTTACTAATGTAGCACTCTGGTAAGAACGGTCTTTTACAAAATAAAGTTTTTTTTTTTTGCGATCAATATTGATAACATTTTACTATCTATTAGGGTGACCTGGTGGTCTAGGGGGTAAGGTGTCAGACTTCTGTGCTGGGGTCCGGGGTTCAATCCTCGGTCCCGGCACAGATTTATCTGATTACCAAACCCTTCCTTCTACCTCTGACAAGACATCTTGTGAATGTGGGGAATGCCAGGTCTCCACCGTGGTTTGGATTCCACGTTAAACTGTAGGTCCTCCATTTCATCTCACAATCACCCTACCATTACATATTAGCGTAAGTGCGTATAGCCCGAACGGGTAGTAAGACGCGGTGCTAATAATAATAATAATAATACTATCTATTAATTATTATATCATAAGTATTCGAAGTTATTTTGCAAAGTGGGTTTAATTTTACACAAAGCACTCTAAGCACTGTCACAATTAGATGTCAATGTACTAAATAGAAAGAGAGGGAAGAAAATGGGGGAAGCTCACCTTAAGAGGGCTCTTGTTTGTGTGCTGATAACCCCTCCCCTCTTCCTTTGACTAGTTTACTTACACACTCACTATCTATCCAGGTCGGGTGAACTAGGGTGGTTTTTCCTGAATGGTTTTCCACTCTCCCTCCACGTAAATGCGGTTTCACTTCCTCTGAACTCAACCTTTCAAATTCCTAACCCATTAGCATAATTAGTACTTAAAGCGTATAACCCAAACGGGTAGTAAGACGTGGTACTAGATTAAAAAATATATATATTACATTGTAGGACCATTTTTAGAATTATTTAGGAAATAGTGATTTTTGTATCGATAAATCTAGATAAATATCGATAAAACTGTTATTTTTCAATATAAATCTGCCGGCTTCATAACAAAAAAATAAGAAAATGTAACAATTAATAAACATCGATACATTATCTTAGAAGGGGTGTTGAAAATATCAACATAAACATTTCACTCGTTCTCGAGAAAACTTACATTTCCCAGAGTATGATTTCTCCGCAAGACCTGTCCGGTAGCTAGCGCCATCTATGGTTTCCGTGATCCATCTGTTCTTGTTGGCGCGGAAGGATACTTTGGTCGGTTGTAAAGCCACGCCCACGCCTTTCACCCTCCCGCCCACCATCCCATAAAATAGGTTTTAAACTTGCACTCGATAGGGCCAAGGGCTTTAAACGTAATATTTTCGAAACTCAATGAATAAAAAGTAAACTCATTAGCATGGGAAATTTTGACCTGTAGTGACGTCACAGGCAGGAGAGTACAGAGCACGAATGACTTGTTGTGCGAGTCATATCAGCAGGAAGTAGTGTGATAAAGAAGGGGGGGGGAGAGTGTTTTGAACCACAAATCTGCCCCTCTCGGTACATACCTGCTAAGAAACCATCGTCCCATCGTCCTCTGCCCTGAAGACTCCCTGTCAAGGCTGACCAGCTATCACGTTACCCTCGACTCGTATCAGGGCGGTGTTGACATCCTTTCACGGCACCAACCAGGTCACGAGGGACCTCTCATCTTCTCAGCGACCTTGGTATCGTTACCTGTCTGGTCCGACAATAGTACTATGTGGGCTGTGAAGGTAAACAGGGGTTCCTTCGTGGAGTTACCTTTCTGTAAACATTACGTTACCCCCAGATAGCACCTAACTTAGGTAGGTAATACAGCTAGAACCAGACCTTTGCAAAAGGCTTTAGTGACTCCGGCAGAAGCAATATTACGTGAATTCTGTGACGCCCTGTATTGACAATTGCTAGACCCAACTATTTTTACGCTAATAATAATTGGCCCCACTTTTTTCTTTCTCTCTACCCCTCTGAGAGAGGAGTATTGAAATCGTAAAGAAAATCTAACTCAAGATTTTGATAAATATCGACGTTTCTTGAATGGCCATCCGTCCGTCCTTACCTTGGTCTAAAGCCGGGACAACTTTACAAGTCGGGCTAAAACTTGGGATCTGGGGTTTCCAAAAGATTTTTTTCTTCTATAATTAGATATCCAACCCTAAAATTAAGGGTAATTTACTGAAGGGCAACGGAGAAAAATAGATTGTCTATAGATTCACTCTTTGAATACATTTTGTATCTAGGCATTGTTTAATATTATAAACGAATTGTTAACTCTCATTTATTTATGAAAATTACTCTGAGGGTACTTTACATGGGCAGAAATGTCCAATTCTGATCATAGCTATGCAACTATTTCAGATTATTATTATTATTATTATTATTATTAGCACTGCGTCTTACTACCCGTTCGGGTTATACGCACTTACGCTAATGTGTAATGGTAGGGTGATTGTGAGATGAAATGGAGGACCTACAGTTCAACGTGGGATCCGAACCACGGAGGAGGCCTGGTATTCCCCACATTCACAAGATGTATTGTCAGAGGTGAAGGAAGGGTTTGGTAATCAGATAAATCTGTGCCGGGACCGAGGATTGAACCCCGGACCCCCAGCACAGAAGTCCGACAGGTCACGAAAGAGATGTTCCTCATTTCTAAATGTTTCTGTAACAGTGTATTTTATTTCATTTACGATTTTTAGTGGTGTGTCTTTGCGACAAAATATATTATTTTTTTAACTCACGAGATTTTAGTAAATGTCTCCGTTTTTTTTAAGATAAAAGAGAGAAAAATTATGTTTGTATAATTTATTTTATCGGTACTCAAGGAAAAAAAAGTTGAACAAAATTATGTGCTCAAAAACTAAGTACAGTAGCCCCATGACTTCTTTGGTGCTGACTGACAGCTTTGAAAAGTTACCAGACCAAATTATGTATCCCTACGCCGAACCATATGATCTGCAAAAACATGTGTTTAGCAGCTGTCACTCCTGACAGTCAACATTTAGGTATATACCTAAATGTTGATTGTCAGGAGTCAGCTGTGAGCTGTCATTCAGCACCAAATAAGTCATGGGTCTACTTTAAGTTTCTTTAAGTCACTTTTTATAGTGCCAGAATAAATTATACAATTGCCTTAAAAAGAACGGAAATATTTTGTTTATTATAACAAATACTACATAGGAATGTTCCCCTTAATCGGGAACAGTTTTTTTTTGTCTACACAGCTTATTAAATTGAGCTTGCAATTAAGAAAATAATTAACAGTTATGTTCGAATATGTGGGTAATTAATTAGCTCATACTAAGGAAGCTAGTTCACACCTTTCCCTGTAGTAAATATGTTCAAGGTTGGCTGTAAGGTTAGCGGTCCTGACTCACAGGCCAGAGTTCAAACAAGACCACATCCCTTGGGATTCTTAATATTTGAAAACCTATGTTCATATTTTAAATGTAAAGTTGTGAGCAATCATTATAATGGTTTTATATTGAAATTTGATTTTAATTTTATAAAAATATAGTAAGTAAAAAAATAAAACTGTTGTGGCCGCATGGTCTAAGGCACCATTCTCGCTATACACTATAATACCCAAGACGGGGATATTGGAGGTTCGATCTCGGTCAGCTGTGCTGAGGTTCTTTCTTAAATGGTTTTCCACCCATTCTCTACGCAAACGCGGATACACTTTCTCTAAATTCAAATATATTAATCCCTAACCTAATAGTGTAATCAGTACATAGGCGTATAGCCTGAACGGGTAGTAAGACGCGGTGACCAAAAAAAAATTCCATAGTAAATTTAAAAGCCATTTAAAAAATTATATTTTCAAAAATTAATCAATATTATTTTTATGATATGATTAAAATCATTTGCATCTAGGTATGTCTATATTCCAGGTATTTACCAAAATTGAACGAAATTTATCAAATAATTTCAGCTGTACAGGTACAGAAAGACAGACAGACATACAGAAAGACAGACAGACTTACAGAAAGACAGATATAAAAAACAACCAGACCACTTTAAAAAAAATACGGCAGCACATATAATAAATACTAAGATTAATCTTAATTTAGAGGTAGAAAATTATCACGATTACAATATTTTATGACCCGCCTCGGTGACGTAATTGGCTAACGCGATATTCGTGTTGAGCTCGACTGCTGAGGACGGGGAGATCGAGGCTCGAATCTCGGTCGGGTGAACTGGGGGGTAGGTTTTTCCTAAATGGTTTTCCACTCTCCCTCCACGCAAAATGAGGGTTCACTTCATATTTATTCAACCTTCCAAATTCTTAACCCATTAGTGTAATTAGTACTTAAAGCGTATAACCCGATCGTGTAGTAAGACTCTGTGCTAAATAATAATAATAATAATAATAATGGGTGCCCTGGTGGTCCAGGGGTAACGTGTCAGACTTCTGTGCTGGAGGGTCCGGGGTTCAATCCTCGGTCCCGGCACAGATTTATCTGATTACCAAACCCTTCCTTCACCTCTGACAAGACATCTTGTGAATGTGGGGAATGCCGGGCCTCCACCGTGGTTCGGATCCCATGTTAAACTGTAGGTCCTCCATTTCATCTCACAATCGCCTTACATTACACATTAGCGTAAGTGCGTATAACCCGAACGGGTAGTAAGACGCGGTGCTAATAATAATAATAATAATAAATATAATATGTTATCTCCGTGAGAGAGCAAAATTAGTGATGTATTCAAAGTTGGCTCTTAAAGTATATTTATGACGTCACAGGCTTAGCAAAACGCGAGGCGAGGCTATTATCTGTAAGCTACATGCAGCGAGTAGCCTTGGAATGTTAAGTAAGACAAACAAATGAAAGTCCGCCTACGATTATATATCTTCCAAGGGTCATCCATAAACCACGCGGTCAAACTAGGTGCTCTTGGGTTCAAACCCGGCCATGGGGGATCGACGAATTTTTCTTGAGCGATAAAAAAAAATGCGTAGCACAACTTCCTTCGGAGAGGAATTAAAGCCGTAGGTCTCATCCTGATTGTGGCGTGTGAATGAACCAAGGAAGGTGTAATGATATGGAATTATACATCTCAATAATTTATTATTCACATCTTTATTCAAAATTATGATATTTTAAATGAGAGCGGGTGGTAATATTTATTTGTGTTAAGTTGGTAAGTTGCAAGGTATGGCGACAACTTCTACGTCTCTGTTTAAAAAAGACAACGAAGTTTTGTGAACAGAAAAGCACCTGGACGACCACACTTTTTTTTTCTTTTGGGAAGCTTCGAGAAGGCAATGTCGCTTGATATACCCCTTCAGAGTACGCATCTCTTCACTTTCCTTCCTGACTAGGAGCCGTGTAGGTAGAGTGCATGACATCTTAATCTGTGTTCTAAATCTCACGTGTCGGGAATTATCATGCATATAACGTAATAGTCGGGCTTTTATTAAAATCTAC
>CABEEJ010010995.1:0-12361 GCA_901482245.1 Timema douglasi | reverse complement strand
TTATCCATTAAACACTTAGGATAACCAGCTGTTAATAACAGCAGTAGATGGCTAAGAAACAGGTGTCATCAAAAGTACTATGGCTGATCACATTCCCCTTTGGTACTGCCAGGGCATTTCATAGCACATAAAATTCTAAAGGCATGAGCCTTTAGAACACAAAAACTAGAAATCTATCGAAAGGTAAGAGTTAAAGAGTATTATTTGTGTGGACCCCACTATGACTCTAGTGCAGTTCCCTGGGTTGCGCACTGTGGCTAATACTACACGTGAAGCGTGATTACTTGACCAACATAAAACACTGGTATCTATCAGCTGAAATGGAACAAGATAAACAAACCGACAACCTGGGGATAGCTATCCATAAACTGAGCTGCTGCTCACGCCGTTCAAGGCGTCATGACAAATTCTGATTTAAATATATATATTAAAGGAACTAGTGTAATATTATAAGTTCATTATTAAGACATTATAACTTATCCACGCTATCTGCGTCGGAGGCATAAATATATCTCAACAGAGATTTCTGTTCGTAATTACAATATTTGAAACAAATAAACTGAAACTTGAGTTGACAAGTCAACAAGATTTGAACATCATCAACGGTCAACTAGACCTACTAACAAACAGAAAAAAACGTATCTGACAATATAAAAACTAAAGGGGTACAATCAGAAATAACTGATCTTTATAAAAAAAATTATCTAAGTCATAAGGACTCGTTGATTACGGTAGAATACTTAAAACATCGAAGTCTGTGGTTCCATCCATAGCTGCGATGAACTCCCACGGCCTTGACTTCGTAGGCGGTTACTGAATAATGGTCATCCCGTCTAAGGTGGCGGTGAATCCGACGCCTTCATCTTCATCGTTGTCGTGACGTACCTGGAGTCCTTCCTTCAATGCAGAGATACAGTAAATGGCTATATTGTGAGCTGGGACGCGACCCCTCATATAGTCCTCAACCTGATACGAAAGGAAGAAAGTAGAGAGAACGATAAATATAAGGATATATAAGGAACTACGAAGGAAGGCGGGATGGAGAGAGAATTAACAAGAGGAATTCACGTACGAAGGAGAGGTAGAAAGAAGCTTTCTTGGTTTACCACCAGGTTCGTTGGCGTGCCGCCGGTCTCTGCGTCGAAGCTTACCAGCACTTCTTTTCTTCAAGAGAACTAAATACGAGAACACGTGGAGCAGCCATTATTGAATAGCTTTATTGAGCTTCATATGTGGGAGAAAAGAATCAGCAGACATCCAAAGGATTATTATTTAGAAATATATCTGTTTAAATTATGTTATTCAGGATCCATTATTATTTTAATAATATTTGGTGATATAGATGTAGTTTACTATTTTTTCTCATGTTGACCACATGGCCGGCGTAAGTAAATCTTTTTTTACTTCATCCAATGAGAAAAGCAATGCGTTAAAGTAATTTTATTCATAACTATGTCAATATTAATTCTCTTCTTTGATATCTACTCCCATATTTAACAAAAGTCAGTATTTTTTTTACCAACCACGTGCTTGAATGCTTAAAGGTAGGGAGAAACGTAGATTTATTAGACTGTATCTTCAGAGTAGACTCAATTAAATATGCGAATATAGTTTATTTCTTGCATAAATTAATGAATTATAGAATTCTTTTAATTGTAGATGTCCAATCTAACTGATTGACATGCTACACCACTGCTTTACATAAAATATGGAAATGCCGGTAATCAAACTCCAGACCTCTGAATCTGTGGCCAGGAACTCTGACTACTAAATTGTAAATCTCAAGTAGGATTTAATTCTATTCAATGAACAATAGGATTTCTCTACTGTTTAGGTGGTAACTGGTTGCACACAAAGAGTGCTTGATAGACCCTCAATGTTTGAAAACACAGAAGCTGATCTGTAAGTTTCCATTGGCTTATTAACTTTTTCAGATTTATGTATCAAGAAGGCACTCCATACTTTCAATTCTCCATGAAATACCTCACTAGGGGATGGAAAAACAGGATTTATGTGTTTTGATTCAGCCAGTAATCTCTTAATCTATAAACAATGATTTTTTTGTCCAGCGGGAATTTAAACAAATGCTGTATATTTTACAAAAATCAACAGGGGGCACGTGACCCAGTACCCATACTCTGAATCCACCACTGCTCACAGCAGGTGGGTTTTCTGACTGGATGAATGTACACAGAAATCTGGAGAATCATGAAGACAGCATGGAACATAAGAAAGCGATTTTGTGTTGGATAACATACCGTGGATCAGCAACATGAAAAACAGATTTGAAAACCATACAGTACTATTTTGAAGTACTAAAAAGAGTTGTATAAGTTATAAAGTTTTTAAGTGAAAGAGGTTTGGCATTTAGAGGTCATGAGAAGTGTAGATTACCAAATAATGGAGACTTTATGGGGGCCATTGAACTTATTGCAGAATTCAACCCATTTTTTCATGAACATCTCGAGAAATGTAAAAATGAAAGAGTAAATGCTACTTAACTATCCAAAACCATATATGACGAATAGTTAGAGATCATGGGAAAACATGTAAAATATGATCTTGTGAATCAAATTAACAACCCAGATACAAAATACTACTCTATTATTGTTGAATCTACGCCTGACATGACACGTCATGCTAATCAGCTAGTAATTGTTGTTCAATACGGCAATAATAGAAAAACCCATGAGAATATTTTTTTAAACATGTTTACCGATAAAAAAAAACCAATTCATCCATGACATTGTTCAATAAAATACAAGACATGAGTGAAGCTTTCACTTGAAAATAACCGGGGCCAGTCCTACGATATTGAATCCAGCATGAAGGGCTTGCAAGAACTCTTTAAAAACACTAACAGGCAATCAGACTATGTACCATGTGCAGCCCATTCACTTAACCTTGTTGGAGGAAAGGCAGTTCCTACTGTACCTGAAGTTGTTGATTAGTTTTTCATTTTACAGCAGCTGAATGATTTCTTTCCTGCATCTTCATGAAGATGGGGAATTTTAAGCACACAGGGAAAACTACATTTCTCACTAAAGAGTTTAAGTGTAACCAAATGGTCTGCACACTTTGAAGTAGTCCGAGCAATTAAAAATTAATCTTTGGGTGTATTACAAACTCTTGAACATATTTTTGAAGTCTCAAAAGAGAAACCTGAATGTAAAGGAGATGCAAAGAATGTATACAACAAGTTGTAAATCTAGAAGATGCTATTTTAATAGTCCTTTAGGAAGAAGTGCAGAGCGCTTCAACGAAACAAGTAAGAAACTTCAAACACCATGTTTTGATGTATTTGAATCTTATCTTCTACGTTCATCTTTACTTTAGTTTGTTAACGAACTCTGAGAAAGTTTAGCTGATACGATTGCACACTATGAATAAGAAGAAAAAGGTTAATGCGAATATATCACCTCATGTTATTCTGATGTTTCCAAACGCATTGTTACAAGGAAGTTTTCAGATGAAACCAGTGGTATTGCTTCTTTGAGAAACGCTGAAAATTTAGAATAGAAGTTCTACAGTCTACTCTATGAACGCTTGATAATCCAGTTAAGCAAGAGGATGAGCAGATTGCGGAAAGGTTCAAGTTCCTCTCAGATATGGTGAACAGTTCTGAAATGGATGAGGACAGTATTCAATTTATGAGACGATATTGACCACACATTAGTAAGCGAGTGTTATCAGTTCAAATAATATTTGCACCTTGGGAAATGCCAAAACACAAAAGAATACACGTCGTTTAAAATGCAAAGCATGGAAGTTCTTCAGATCATTTGTGAGCAATACCTAATTGAAGTGTTCCCAAAAATTACTATTTTGCTTAAACTATACTTGACAATGCCCATCACGAGCTATAAAGCAGGGAATAATTTTTCAAAGCTACCCTTTATAAAATAGAAAATTTCGTCTATCATAACTGAAGAGCGCTTACATTCTTCATACTATCTCTAGAAAATAACATTACAAGAAAGCTCTCTTATGACAAAACCATACGTGAATGTGTTGATAGAAAGAACAGAAATAAGAATATTTTTTAAAAGTGCTTCATTTAGTATATGTATTATCATAGGTGTCTAAAATAAAATATTATATCGACTGTGGTCTTGTATATCTTTTAATTTTTACCGTGGATAGAGACTAGCCCAGCACCAACAACATATTTTTACTCGCCCTATTCAACAGACAAGCTGGGGCCTCGTACAATAACAACGATCACGCCACGGAACGGCCTTGTTCATACACACTGCAAAAAACTCTGTATGGGAGGTCGGCGGTTTATTCGAGTGTTCTCCTGACTAAAACAATCCGTTTAAAGTGGCCATGCGTGAGGTGGCCGTTCTAAGTGGATCCCTGTGCCTCGTGTACCCGAAGTCACCCCCAACCCCTTGGATGTATGTCTTGACGGCGCTGTGCGCAGGCGCTGTGGAAGACGTAGACTATATGATTGGATATTTGTGACGGCTCTATGATGTCATTCTTTCCGTCCATGTTTCCCCCACTGAGCAGAATCAAATATAAGCGTATGCCTAGCAATGTAAGGCACTCTTTGATGCCATATAGATGTAAGGCACACTGGGCGTTATGTAGGCCCCTAGGATTATTATAACGTAAGTTATTGTAATGGAAGGAAATTAACCTTAAGCCACGATCGAGTATATTTCAGTTTAGGGTTCTAATCATGGTGTAGATTTTATAAATTATTGTAAAAGAATGAAACTAAACTTAGGCCATGATTATCCTTTATGCAGGTCAGGGTTCTAATCGTAGTTAAAAGAACCCTGTCTGTCCGGAGTTGTTAAGAGTCTATTTATTTATTATGTTAACTTACAGATGAGTTTAATTCTTTGTTGCTTTATTTACAATCTTGTGGGACATATTAGATGTTAGTTTATTTTTTGTGTTAACTGACAGATGACTTTAATCTTTTGTTACTATGAGTAAATTCCTTTGGGTGTAATTAGGTGAATAGTTAGATCTATGAACCATCGGAACCTCCCAACATATATGTTGTATCTGACATTAGCAAGACAACTGTTGCGAGTATTTTTCTTGCGTAGGTCTCTGACTTTATATTAGAGGTAACTGCAAGCTATTGTTACAGAACTTCCCCTTTTTTGAGATTGTTATATTTTTACTTGGGAGTAATGTACATTTTTCCCTTGTTTAGTCCAGTGATATTTATTAGGGACGGCTCTCCTGTCAAACACCGAATAAGATATCCCGTAGTATATCTATAAATGTATGGAGCATTGTGTTGTTAGACATATCGGAGAGTTAATATTTTCTCCAAGTCTAATATACCATATTGTATATATTATTCTGTGTTAATATCCACTGTAATAAACTAGCCGTTGGGCCATATCAGTTACCTTCGCTTCGTTCTTGTCTGTACCCAGGCTTACTCATGATATTTTCCCTTAGGCTTAGCTGTAATAATGCTGGTGAGACCGGGGTCTGTTGGGCTTGCAGAGAACAGGCCAATAAAGGTCCCTGGTGATTACTTGTCTTTTATATTGTAATATTGCAACTCACTAACTGTGGCGGTTGGTTGGAACATAGGCGGTACAGCTAGAGTACTGACCCCACAGGGAGTGTGGTTGAAATTCATCATTATATGATTCATAGTGCATGTATATAACATTTCCTTAATTTTAATCCCCCCCTATAAATCGAAAACTAAAAGAATAAGAAATTTGTTTTCACTCCAATGATTTTGACATGTGAGATAATCCAGTACAGCAATTTTAGTCAAAATATGAATTGTATTGGTTAAATATCTTTTTTTAAAACTGTGGTGTGCTGTCGTAGAACCACTCCATTGAATAAAATAGTAGTGGTTACCTAGACCTCGTTGCTGGTTAGTAGGGGGCCCCATAACAGTTAAAGCTTCAGGGCCCCAAAAATGTAGGTCCACCTTAGCTCGATTGTATATTTTAAAATATAAACACTGTGTTGTGAATGGCACTCAAAAAGCTCGAGGTTCCAGACAGCCCCCAGGAAACTCCTGTGATAGAGCAACTTGTGTGGGTTAAATACATTTGTTAATAGTAACTTAATAAAGTCTTCTAGTTCAGTAGTTATAAGTGAAAATAACTATAATGGAGGAGTGTTTAGTAAATAAATGATACATTTATTTATAAGAAATTTACAAATAAATATATTTAAAAAAATATATAAATAGTATGAATAGTATGAATCTATATTACAATTATTACTTATAAAATACTATGCATAATAAGTTAAATATATTACAATAATTATAAGTTACTAGTAAATATTGTTTTAGGTTTATTCCATACTGTTCCATAAAATACTTGTATAAATAAACACTTTATAATTAAATAAATATCATAGTTAATGGTTTTAACATATATTTAGTCTTTAAGAATATTGTTCTGTTAACAATTTTTAAACATATCATTAACTTTTTCCTTGGAAAGTATTAACATTATATAGTCATCATTGTAGTTTTGTAAGTCAATATTTTTGACCGGTTTATAGCAATCACACTCGTAAATGTGATTAGTTTTATTTCTAGAAGCAGAACATAATCCTGGTGCCACTATACCTAGAGCGGAGTCTGCACTATTTTGTGAGGGATATTCCTCAGCAACCTCGTGGTTGTTTGGTGATGTTGGTCGTAGGTTCTGTAGAACTTGAGGAGTTACTTGATGGCTGGGGTGAGGCTGAACTTAGAACTGGTTGATCCCCCATTTGCTCTTCTGAACTATTTGGTGTTGGCCTAGGTTCTGTATAACTTGAGGAGTTACTTGATGGCTGTGGTGAGGCTGAACTTTGAACTTGTTGCTGTTTATTATTATCAGGTGCCTCGGTTGATGCAAAATGGGTCGTCTCAAGACTTTGTGAATCTTGACTACCATCTTGTTTTTTGCACAGTTGATCTTTAATTTCCATGATGAAGTTGGTGAATAGTTTCAACAATTTGCTTCGGTCATCATTTGTATCCTGATAAAATCCGTCGTTGCAGTCGTCACATGTCTGGACTAGTCTCGGAACTCGATTAATGACGCGAGACTGAAACAAAACATAGCATCAGAATGTTAGACACAATTTTATTGACCCGAGTTAAAGGCAGGGGTGGCTCGAGATACATTTTTCACCCGTGCAACCCAAACCTAGAAATCCCAAAACTAACGTAGCCTTGGCACGATAAAAAAAACTATCCCCACCACTAACATAAAATATTCTCCAAACCTAGCATAGGCTAAGCACATTTTACATTTCTTTAAAAATGTCTATAATATCTTATATATTCGCCTATTAAAAAATTAACTTTTATTACATACTACATGCTATATTTAAATTTATACCACAATGGATTAAATTATTCTTGGCCCACATCAAAACTGCACTTTCTCTTTTTTATTCCTCTCTTCTTTTCTGCAAAGTGTTTAATGATCGACTCTCTGTCAATCTCTTGAAGGAAATGATATTCATTTGACATTATTGTCAGTCTTACTAGACATTCCTGTGACATGGCGACTCTCAAGTTGATCTTACCCGCCTCGGTGGCGTAGTTGGCAAACGCGCTTGTCGTGTTGAAGTTCGACTGCTGAGGATGGGGAGATCGAGGTTCGAATCTCGGTCAGGTGAACTGGGGGTGGTTTTTACTAAATGGTTTTCCACTCTCCCTCCACGCAAATGTGGGTTCACTTCCACTAATTAAACCTTCCCAATTCCTAATCCATTAGAGTAATTAGTACTTAAAGCGTATAACCCGAACGGGTAGTAAGACGCGGTGATAAATATTAAGTTGTTCTTTTTTTTTTACATCCATTAATGTTTCCGGCCTGTGGCCAGTTTTTTTTATTCAAGCCACATATTTACCACTACCGGCTTGCTAGGCCTGTCGTAGTTTCATATGCCTTATAATCTAACATAAGAACACGAAGACTAGGACAGGCACGACATCCAGTCCTCATGGCCGTTAATTCATCACGGTTAAAGGGTACACTCATATTTCACCGATGATACATGCTCGGCCATGTTGGGAACAGAACCCGGGACCCTTAGCTAGGTGGGCAGACACGATACTGACTGAACCAAAGTGTCGGATCGTTCTCAATGAGTTCTAATTTCGACAAGATACTTTCTCCTGAAGCAACGGTCACTGGAAGGGTGGGTAGTATTCGAAGTGTTACTGGCTATCATATAATAAAGAAATTAACAAACATTATTGGTGACCTGGTGGTCTAGGGAGGGGTAAGGTGTCAGACTTCTGTGCTGGCGGCCGGGGTTCAATCCTCGGTCCCGGCAAAGATTTATCTGATTACCAAACCCTTCCTTCACCTCTGACAAGACATCTTGTGAATGTGGGGAATGCCAGGCCTCCACCGTGGTTCGGATTCCACGTTAAACTATAGGTCCGCCATTTCATCTCACAATCACCCTACCATTACACATTAGCGTAAGTGCGTATAACCCGGACGGGTAGTAAGACGCGGTGCTAATAATAATAATAATAATAATAATAAACATTATTGATGTAATTGCATAGCATTAACGTCACTTTGTTCTTTTTCAAATAGTGATATCTGCAAATTTGTGCATTTTTGTACCGTTCATCCATTTCCTGATTTTTATTCTCACACATAAAAATAACTATGTCTTTATCTGCGTTAATTTGAACAAATCTTTCGTTTTTTTTTTTACTTCATGGCACATTTTAATACGTAGAAAAACAAGTTCTCTTTGAATGCTTTTTTAGGACCCACAGTTGGTTCTTCTTGTGATTCTTAAGGGTTTGCCATCCCTACCTCTATGCAAATATGTATACATTTCCTCTAGATTCTAACTTTCTCATCTTTGTCCCATTAGGCTTTTCACCCATGGAGTTACTAAATATTGTTATTATTATTAGCACCGCGTCTTACTACCCGTTCGGGTTATACGCACTCACGCTAATGTGTAATGGTAGGGTGATTGTGAGATTGACCCACAGTTTAATGTGGAATCCGAACCACGGTGGAGGCCTGGCATTCCCCACATTCACAAGATGTCTTGTCAGAGGTGAAGGAAAGGTACAGGCAGATAAATCTGTGCTGGGACCGAGGATTGAACCCCGGCCGCCAACACAGAAGTCTGACACCTTACCCCTAGACCACCAGGTCACCGACAGTTACTAAATAAAACTCAAAAATGACGCAAGTGAAACCTAAATTACTAACCAGTAGCCTTAACGTCACCACTCGTGTATTTCAATGGCGGTCCACTTATGGGGCCAATGTTTGCTAACCGACACGTCCGTGGTCGGTCACTGGAGGCTCAACATGCTAGACGACTTGCTAGAGGAATTTAATGAACCTACATTAGAATGAAAAGGAGAAAGGTAAATTGTTCACACTTGCCAGAGACATGACTGCAATTTTTTTTACTCCTTGAACCGTACTACGGCATTGGTTGTCCTATAGGCTATATTGCGATGGTATAAGTAAATACTAATCAGCAGAGATCCGAACCCCCGTTTAAGGAACACGTCTAAATACCAGGTGATAGAGCTGAAATGTACAGAATTTTCGTGTAGGTAAAATGGAACTCCACGACACAACGCTGTCTAAAGCGTCAGGCCCGCGATACAAAACAGCTAGTATGTTTATGATGGTAGGTACACACGTTAGGGGTTCGAAACACGATATTAGCTCCATGTCATGATGTTTTGCCGGGAGATCGGATTCCAGTAAATACTTCCCGGTCTCTCTCTCTCTCCACTCAAATGTGGGTTCACTTCCTTGTCCTTACTCCCTTAGAGTAATTTTTATTGTTTAAAAATAAAAGTAATTATGTTGTTACCAAACCTATGTCAAATATAATCATTTGAGCTGGATACCCCTAACTGACCAAAGAAGATAGCAGCCAGTGGACCAGGATTCGAACCCCCTGTAGTTTAGTATACTGCAAGAGTGCTGTCTTACCCTGGGGAGGGGTGAGGGGTAGTTTTTTCTTTCTCACGCTACGAAAATGCAGGTTAAAACTTCCCAATTCCTGATCCATTAGTGTAATTATTACTTACGCGCATAACCCAAACGGGTAGTAAGACGCGGTGCTAAAATGTGTCAAGTTCGTGTGTTCTATAAATAATATGTGCGCCAGATCACGTTTTAAATTCCATTTTCGAAACAGGATATGAGAAGTTAAGGGTTTGATCTCACAGAAAGTCATTTTTGGGGTAAATTTTCATATATAGTTTTCCGCTTCCAACTCTGGAAAATTGAAATACATTCCCTTAGTAAATCTAATTTATTCAGCCTTAATTCTTTCCTGTGTTAAATATTATATATGTAGAACGATGGGCAGCTGTGTGTGTGTGTGTGTGTGTGTAAACGGACATTATAAGTTTTAATAAATATTCAGGGTAAACTAAACAAACCCACGTCATAGTACTCAATATTATAGATTCCTTCATCAGCGTCGAGCGTATTTAAGGAGGTTTTTCTAATAGACTTTCCATTCTCCCTCCTTGCGAAATGTGGGTGCACTTCCTCAAACATTGGCTTGCGGTTTAAGTGGATAATTTGTTTTGTGTGAATGTTATTTATTATGTCAACAAAATATAGTTTTGAACATTAAATGATATATAAAATTGTATTTAATATTACTTATGAATTTTTGTAAAAGTTATATATATATTATTTCATTAAAATATAATAGTTAACATTACATTTCTTTGTTGTTTAAGTGGCTTATTTGTTCAGTGTAAATGTTATTTATTTTGTCAACAAAATATAGTTTCAAGCATTAAATTATATTTAAAATTGCATTTAATAAAACTGTTATATTTTTTTTTGGTACTTACTTTAACTTAAATTGTTACAGTTCAAGCTTGTTCTATTCATTTAAAACTGAAATCGATTCTTCTTGTTTTAATTTGCGCAAAATGTTAAATAATTTTTTCCTTGATCTATGGATGACAATTGAGGAAATTTTTCTCCATTGAAAGTACTGCAAGTGCATTTAGTCTTTCTGTTAAATAAAAGAACCGAAAAAAATTTGAATCTAATAGAATAGCTGGAAGCAGAATAATAATATAACTCTACAATCTTCTACACGTTATCACATTCAAGAATATGGTACATGGTTTTTAAGCAAAACACACGCTGAGTAAAAAAAACTTCCTTCCACCATCACGCTAGAGCCGGCACTGCGAGAGCAACAGTGCTCTCTTTACCGGGAGTTCCACCTTCCTCCCCACCTCCTCTTATGTGCGCATGCGCACAAAAGTCAAACACCGCGTCGCTGGCACTGTGAAGCGCACAGCTTTATACAAAGATTTTTGCATATTTTTAATAAACTGGAGGATGGCTACTGAATTACTGACATTAAGCTTAAGGAATATATATTGTACTACAAAAATAAATAAAGAATTAAATAAAAAAATGACTCATTATATTAAATGTTATCGATAATATCAAGTGGAAATAGGGGGTGCTGCAGTTCCGCAGTGCCTATAAATGAGTCGCCACTGTAATACTACTTACAAAAAATGTGAACATTGCTCTGAACCCTGAATCATCCTTTGAATCTAAAAGAGATATCTGCCACATGCCTACTACAGGGCTTAACATCCTGAGCCTAGCGATGAAATTACTTAACCATAGTGGAACCATACAAGATAGGCTTATCTCTATTGATTCCACAATGATGACAACGTATAATACCTACCTATCAAAATGTTTGAACAAGGTGGATGAAGAAATGATTGTAAACATACACAGTAAGAATGATGCCTTGGCTGTTTCCATCATGGTGAAACTTATAATATATCAACACAGCGTAAACAAAGGGTATTATCAAGGGTCTAAGTATTGACGACTGGAACCATTCATTCCTGGGCCAATTCTATCATGATGGCAGTTACTAGTAAATGTTTCAAAGACTTATACACGAGATAAATATTTACAGCAAAGATCTTACTCTAAGAGATTCCCAAAGTGGTTTAAATGTGCCAGTCCAAACGATTGAAGGAACCTCAATATTATTGTTATTTATTATCAATTACCGTGGCCAGATTATAATCATTTATGGCGTAAGATTGATGCCTTGACTGATTCCACCATGCTGAAATTCATAAGATATCGTGTCTGTCAAAAGGGTTAATTCTAACGTATAGCCTTACCACTGTCAGAAGGGATTACGTCAATCCTTCATTGCTCATCGCCGGACATCTGACACTACATCGTGAGCCCAACAGTGGTAGATTCTTTCAACTTCTCCATTACTCATCGCCGGATATCTGACATTACATCGTAAGCCCAACAGTGGTAGCTTCTTTCAACTTCTCCATTACTCATCGCCGGACATCTGACATTACATCGTGAGTCCAACAGCGGTAGCT
>CABEEJ010010994.1:0-12362 GCA_901482245.1 Timema douglasi | reverse complement strand
AGGGTGTAATGAGGTGGACTGGATAGAACTAGCTCAAGATAGAGATAAGGTGTAATGAGGTGGACTGGATAGAACTAGCTCAAGATGGAGATATGGTGTAATGAGGTCGACTGGATAGAACTAGCTCAAGATAGGGATAGGGAGTGTACTATTGTAACTATGGGGCTGTCCAAATCATCAACGTATGTGCCGTAATCTATAAATGTTGGCAGTGTAACCGTTGTCCAAAACTTACTACTTTATTTAAACCGTCTGTGCAATATAATTTGGTACTATTTAGGGTTACTTTTCTAATTACTATTTCAATTTGGTTTCAACATTTGCTCTCTATGCTCCCCGCCACACCACAACATATGACAGGTTTGACTAACTCCATCACAACCAACATAAAGAAACAACGTTACGTTGTCAAGGCTCACATAACATTACATTTTGAACAAACTTAGGCAGTGACTTTGAACATTTTGTAAATAAACGGTTATCTAGAATGAAACTCAAATCATTCGGGTCTGATCACGCTCCAAGCTTTACTGGAGCTACATAACTAACTGTGACAGGAGGTTACGACTTCTTAGTGTTCACGACAAACAAATTAAATATTAATTAGGTGTGTTTACTTTGTTATCAATAGGATTGGCTGGCAGAAACTTGTGAAATACTTCACTTAACATTATGTAATGGGAAAACTCTCCCGTGAACAACTCGTGTTAAGTGAACCTTAAGGTTAGAGTAAAAACCAATAATCTAAATAATTTTAAAAAGATGAGCTGTTCAAGAGTTATTAAAATATAGAACCCAGGGTGCCAGTATGTGAATGTTATAACAACATGTAGCTCATTTGAAACAGTAATGAAAATATGTTTTATCACTTTATTAAAGATAATAGGTATTAATTGTACTTTAAACCTTAAATGGTTCTTCAACACAAAGATTTAACCATTTTTTTGATCCAATTTTTATTCACTATAATCTAATATATTTATAAACAGGTGTAATGTGTTTAAAACTATTATAACAAACAATGAAAGTACATCATTATAATATACTGTAAGTTGTAATATTGTTGTAATATACTTACTGTAAGTTGTAACAGTGTTATAATATACTGTAAGTTGTAACATTGTTATAATAGACTGTAAGTTGTAATATTGTTATAATATACTGTAACATTGTTGTAATATATTGTAAGTTGTAACATGGTTATAATATACTGTAAGTAGTAATATTGTTGTAATATACTGTAAGTTGTAACATTATTATATTATACTGTAAGTTGTAACATTGTTATAATATACTATAACATAGTTCTAATGCTATGATACATTGTTATAATATACTCTAAGTTGTAACATTGTTATAATAGACTGTAAGTTGTAATATTGTTATAATATACTGTAACATTGTTGTAATATATTGTAAGTTGTAACATGGTTATAATATACTTTAAGTAGTAATATTGTTGTAATATACTGTAAGTTGTAACATTATTATAATATACTGTAACATTGTTGTAACATTGTTCTAATGCTATTATACAGTGTTATAATATACTCTAAGTTGTAAAATTGTTATAATATACTGTAATATTGTTGTAATATATTGTAAGCTGTAACATGGTTATAATATACTGTAAGTAGTAATATTGTTGTAATATACTGTAAGTTGTAACATTGTTATAATATACTGTAAGTTGTAATATTGTTATAATATACTGTAACATTGTTGTAATATATTGTAAGTTGTAACATGGTTATAATATACTGTAAGTAGTAATATTGTTGTAATATACTTTAAGTTGTAACATTATTATAATATACTGTAAGTTGTAACTTTATTATAATATACTGTAAGTTGTAACATTATTATAATATACTGTAAGTTGTAACATTATTATAATATACTGTAAGTTGTAACATTGTTGTAATATACTCTAATTTGTAACATTTAACTCAAGATGCTGAAAATAGTCGATGTACAGAGAATACTTCACTTCTATGGCATTCACTTGTATCAACGTTTATAAAACACTCTCATTCTTTTGGTTCACCTTGCGACACCATCCTCATCCTAAGAATATGTTTAGAGCCAAAACATTGAATATAGTTTCATTATAAGTCCCAAACCCAACAAAAGTTTGATCATAAACTCTGGCCACACAAGCCAACAAAACAAACTGAAAATAATTTATGTCTGTGTATTGCTTAGAAACTAATAAGGGAGTAAAAAACACGAATTAAAACCTTTCTTCACACTCACATGTTATTACACACATGAGGTTGGTGGGGAATGTATTACAAGGGTGGTGCACCGCGTGTCTGGGCGGGTGGGTTCCAGGGGGCATTTTCTATACCACCTTGATAATAGAACTTGATGACATATGACACAATGTCAAGTTAGAAAAACATTTACTCACTCTTGAATCTGATAAGCAGTGCCTGAATTTTGATGACCATAAACTTGTCAAATAGTTACCAACTAACCACATTAAGAGTTCTATAAATTTAATTTGAATTTAAAAAAATAAAACTATTAGAATGTGAATATAAACATGGAAATAATGCACACAAATATTTCAGAGAAACTCCTTATAAACTGAAATTAAAATTGATCTGAATGACAGCTGCTAAACAGAGTTGTAATATTGTTATAATATACTGTAACATTGTTGTAATATATTGTAAGTTGTAACATGGTTACAGAGATACACAAGAAATGTGGAGTTTACTAGCACATAAATATCTACTGCTTAGTTGCAGAGATACACAAGGATTGTGGAGTTTACTAGCACAGAAATATCTCCAGCTTAGTTGCAGAGAGACTGCTTAGTTGCAGAGATACACAAGGATTGTGGAGTTTACTAGCACAGAAATATATCAAGCTTAGTTGCAGAGATACACAAGGATTGTGGAGTTTACTAGCACAGAAATATCTCCAGCTTAGTTGCAGAGACACACAAAGAATGTGGAGTTTACTAGCACAGAAATATATCAAGCTTAGTTGCAGAGATACACAAGGAATGTGGAGTTTACTGGCACAGAAATATCTACTGCTTAGTTGCAGAGATACACAAGGATTGTGGAGTTTACTAGCACAGAAATATCTTCAGCTTAGTTACAGAGATACACATGGATTGTGGAGTTTACTAGCACAGAAATATCTACTGCTTAGTTGCAGAGATACACAAGGATTGTGGAGTTTACTAGCACATAAATATCTACTGCTTGGTTGCAGAGATACACAAGGATTGTGGAGTTTACTAGCACAGAAATATCTCCAGCTTAGTTGCAGAGATACACAAGGATTGTGGAGTTTACTAGCACAGAAATATATCCAGTTTAGTTGCAGAGATACACACGGATTGTGGAGTTTAATATAACATAAATATATCCAGTTTAGTTGTGGAGTTTACTAGCACAGAAATATATCCAGTTTAGTTGCAAAGATACACATGGATTGTGGAGTTTAGTATCGCAGAAATAAAGAATGAATGAAATTTACTATAAGCCAACATTCTCTTGTCATTTCGATAAATGTGTGGGGGGAAATATTATGTTTGAATATTCATGAATTTACAAAAGATATTTGATATAAATATGATCCAATTGTTAAAATAGAGTAGAGCCCCCATGTCCACTGGTAATACATTCCCAGACCAACCACGGTTATGTGAAACGGTGGATAATACCGAACTGCTATATAACGTGATATTCAATATGACATACATAAATACGGTAATGTTCAATTGATAAACTATTAACAGTAATACATTAAATAAAGTACATAATAATGTGTACCGTACACTACAGTGTACTTACTATTTTATTCTTTATTCTTGTTACGATGATCATATGATGATGATGATGATGATATGATAGCACAATGCCGACAATGAGATGAAGGGGTGGTGGTGGTGGTGTAGGTATTGTCTCTTGCAAACCATTTTTCTTTATTTAACATAAAATAAAATTGGGTAGCGGTAAACCGTGAATAACTAAATCGGCAGATAAAGGGTTCCTACTGTATAACCTAAAATATCAAAGTAGCCCCAAGGCCTCTTTGGTGCTGAGTGACAGCTCTGAAAAGTTACCAGACCAAATTATGTATCCCTACGCCGAACCATATGATCTGCAAAAAACATGTGTTTAGCAGCTGTCACTTCTGACAGTTAAAATTTAGTTATAAACCTAAAGGATGACTGTCAGAAGTCAGCTGTGAGCTGTCAGTCAGCACCAAAGAAGCTGTGGGGCTACTGTACTTAAAAATATACATTTCTACAACTAGGGGGTCATGAACATGGTTTGTGTGGACTTGGCCATTATCAGTAATGTACAAACAAAGAAATAAAAGATTACATGTCATAAAAATGGGTGCTCCGCTAATGAGTTAAAGTGTTTCTTGAGGACTGGCATTATATTTTATTGTCCCACGTAATACTCATTTTACTGTATAACCTTAGAAATGTATTGTATAGTTATTATGTCCAAGCACTTAATGGAACCTAAGTAATTCATTTGAGCGGTCTTCTAATCTCGGAAATACCTCGACCAGGTTTAGGACGATAACTGGATGTAATGAAGTTTAACAAAACCCGGACCGTCTAATCTCGATCTTTATTCATTACCAAGCATGTTTACTGGTCAAATGGTTTTTTACTTTCAAGTGAAAGATTATAAACCGTCGGTTTTTTATAGGAAGCCCACTCTTGATCATAAACAATGAGTGAATAGCACTAAAACCCTCATTCTAGAAATATGTCTTATTTTATTTATTGATTATAAATTTCATTTAAAAATTTATCTCAAGAGTTCGTTAAAACTTCCTAATGGATTTCTGTATAACACGTCTTTACACTACTAAATAAATTGACTAGGAATGAAAATACAATTATAATATTTTTATCTACGCCATCGTCAACTTAACATTCCAGTTTTTTTTAACGGGCTTCCTATGAAAATCAGACTGTACTTGATGTTGCTATCTATTAATATTGGAGTGGTAGGGAGGGGCGAAAGGGAGGTTAACCAATTTTAAGTTAAAACTAGATCATAAAAACTATTTCATACCAAATGAATAACACAAATATCATGAAAAGGGGAATCTATTATTTATAAGTCAAGCTGGTCCGACATTTTTCATCCCAAGGGCCAAATTCGACTTTGGTTTGTACCGCAAGCCAAAGTTGTATTTAGGAATGTCATCAACTTGATTAATATAAGCATACAGACATCATTTAATAAACATTTTCTGTTGGTAGAATCTTTCAAATTCTACTGAAAAAAAAAAATCTAATCTCTTAAAAATGTATTACTAAATATCCACACACACTATTCAAACATATTATTACTAATCAAATAAATTTATAGTAACATTCAATTATGATAATAATATTAATATTAGAATCATTAGCTGTTTTACAACTTCCACCGAGGGGTTCTCTTTAGTTCACCCCAGTATACCGTGAGGGCCCCAACCCCAGTTAAGACACACCGATATGTCATGTCGATGGCCGCATGGTGTAAGGCGTCATTCTCACAATAGACTTACCCGCCTCGGTGGCGTAGTTGGCTAACGCGCTTGTCGTACTGAGCTCGACTGCCGAGGACGGGGAGATCGAGGTTCGAATCTCGGTCGGGTGAACTGGGGGTGGTTTTTTCCTTAAATGGTTTTCCACTCTCTCTCTTCACGCAAATGCGGGTTCACTTCCTTTAATTCAACCTTCCCAATTCCTAATCCATTAGAGTTATTAGTACTTAAAACGTATAACCCGAACGGGTAGTAAGACGCGGTGCTAAATATTATTATTATTATTATCACAATAGACTTGACTGACGATGATGGAGAAATTGGGGTTCGATCCCCTCGGGTGTACGGAGAGGGGTCTTTCCTAAATGGTTTTTCCTCTCTCTCTATGCAAATGCGAGTACACTTCTCTCTAAACTCAACCTTCCTCATCCCTANCCCCCCCCCCCCCCCACTAACGACTCCTGTGTATTATCCGGATGTTATTGGTTGGCAGGTCCAACTGTGCCCGTCGCTGCTAGAGAATGCGGGCCACATGCGTCTAAAGGTTGTACTTTGATCGGCCCTGACTACTGAACCAGCCGAGCCCGACCTCTTCAAGTGGACGACTCATTGTGTTTGCACGTGTATGGGACCTTTTTAATGAAGTCAAGTGTGAATCAACATTGATAAGTCGACTGTCTGTCGAAAATTGGAGAGCAGACCATGACTGACATGGTAAGTGGGTAGATAACTCAGGTTGGTCGGTAATGTTTGGATGAAACCAATTATTGACCTCCCCCCCCCTTCCCCTCCCTCTACACACGTTCAGTGTTTTACAAATTGGGTGAGAGACAGGTGACCTGGCGGTCTAGGGGTAAGGTGTCAGACTTCTGTGCTGGAGGCCAGGGTTCAATCCTCGGTCCCGGCAAAGATTTATCTGATTACCAAACCCTTCCTTCACTTCATCTCACAATCACCCTACCATTACACATTAGCGTAAGTGCGTATAACCCGAACGGGTAGTAAGACGCGGTGCTAATAATAAGTTCCATTTTGAATTGTTTGTGTGTCGCCGGTCTATCGCTGGTGTCCCAAGTTAGGGGCCCTAATAGCTGGTCCATATTCTGGTCTATGTTAGTGCAATCATACTCGCATCCACTCAGAACTTAAGGTTCGGTATTTGGTAAGAAACGAATACAGTTTGTGTTTGCATTTCAAACATTATCAATGTTCATCATAAAATGTTGAAACTGATATTTGGTTCAAACTTGGTGCTTCTTACAACAGTTGAAATAGCTGCTGAGTAAAACTACGCTGCGTACTGAAATAGAGCTAGGGAGATTGGACTTAGTACAACAATGTTCTTAGCCCTCCGGTCTCCAGGACGAACCAAAGGTCCTTAGTTATATTCCCGTGTCCAGGGGTAATTTTTGATCAAATGTTTAAAATTATAAATTTAGTTGAGAGATGCTTCAGTGACCGCATTGTCTATGGTGTCACTCTCGTAATCGCTGAAGGCGGTGTTTTTCCTAAACGGTTTCCCACCCTCCCTCCATGCAAATACGGGCGCACTTCCTTTAAATTCAACCTTCCTCATTCCTAACACTGTAGCTGAATTAATACATATGTGTATAATCTGGCACTGAAAAAAAAAATTGTTGGGCTTCTTTTTTTTTAAAGAAAAAGCCACTGCATTAAACTTTAAAAAAACTAATTTCTTAATCTCTAAATGTATTTTTACTACTAATGTCTTTTAAATTTTTAAATAATTGACAATGAAACAACTAATTTCATATTATTATTTCTTTAAAACCTGTTATATTGCTTGAGTTTCAAGGACATATCTATGTTCCGTGCTCTGGTAAATGTGCCTTGACCTTCACACAGTTGGAAGCAGTTATTAGTTCGTTTCTTGACTGTGTAATGTAAATGATTGGTTTGGCACCTAATAAAGAATAAGAGACAATAGAACGGAGTTAGCTTTTTCCCACGACCTTGTGAAACATGTGTGACAAACATTTGCTGAGCAAACGTGTAAATATTTACCAATTATCTTTTGTGTGTGGTTTTGGTCAATAAGTTAAACTTGTGTCCGGGCTGTTGGCCACAATATATGTTAAAAATACTTTTGAATGGTTTTTTTTCTCTTCACTTTTTGATATGCAACTTTGTAAACTTGCGCGCGCATGGATATTGGCGGCAAAAAATTTGATGCTTATAATATTGTAATCAAACTTTTTTTTATTATTTGGAATGGAAAATGTATTTTATTACTCTGGGGAAATTGTCATGCACCAGGGATGATACAAAATACTAAAACAAATGCTTGTGATTTTGAAACATTTAGCGGCAAGTTTTAAATAAGACAACTTTGCATAGAATAAACAAAATTAATATTAATAATATTTAGCACCGCGTCTTACTACCCGTTCGGGTTATACGCTTTAAGTACTAATTACGCTGATGGATTAGGAATTGGGAAGGTTGAATTAAAGGAAGTGAACCCGCATTTGCGTGGAGGGAGAGTGGAAAGCCATTTAGGAAAAACCGCCCCCAGTTCACCCGACCGAGATTCGAACCTCGATGTCCCCGTCTTCGGCAGTCGAGCTTCAACACGACAAGCGTGTTAGCCAACTACGCCACCGAGGTGGGTAATAAACAAAAAAAAACAAGATGAAAAACTAAGTACTCTAATTCAAACACGTCTTACCCCCCACCCCACCCCCTCTCTGAAACACTGGATTACATAACAAGTGAATATAAAAACCACCAAGGTCAAGTAACCCTGTCATAAACACCAATAACATTACTTCTCAATCGTCACATTAAAAAAAAAGTATTCCGTTTTTAAAGTTTCTGGAAAAAGACAAATTCTATCTTGCAAACTTTGAAAACAAGGATAATTTCATATTATAAAAATAGTTTGATCGTTGAAAGCTAATATTAACTTTTAGTCGCGATAGACGGGATTACTGCTCACAGGTTCGGCCCGGTGTGTCCCTACAAATGTGGGAACACTTCCTCTAAGTTCACGCCTCCTCATCCCTAACACAGTGTAATTAGTACGCATGTGTACAAACCAGAGAGGTAATGAGAGGGGGTGCTTTATTAGAAATAATTAACGCACAACCCCTACTAAATGGTTATTGGTGTTATCCGACGAGGAATTAACTCTAAGACCTCTTGATTTGACAACGTTCAGGAAATATTGATAGAGTTCATCAACATATCCTGGTCGATGTGAATGTACGGAGAGTTTCCTTAGTGCTAGTCTCTACAACGTCGGCACTCGGCACTCGGTGGTAGGAAAAGGAACGCTAGGTAAACAAAGTGCCAACATGTTACGATACCCTTCGATAGCGCGCGATATGTCTTGAATCTGCACAGAAATAGTTCTGGTTTCGTTACTCACATTGTTGTTATATTGGACACGATTGTGTTCTTGTTATCTTTGTTATCAGTTATGTACTCTGAAGTGATTACTTCATCGCTAGAAATGCTCCCAAAACAATTTAATCAGTCCCTTTCAAAAGTGCCTCCTAATTGATTAGTTTTGCAAGTATAAAATAGGCTATGAATTTGCGGCGTTTTTTTTTTTTGTGGGGGCACACACAGTCAAGTGAGGTAGTTGTAGCATTGTTGCGCTGGCACTACACGGGCTGATCACATGTGATTATTTGAATGAGTGTGTGACTGAATGTCTGGGTTCCTTGAGAGCCTTCGCTGTCTGAATTGTTGTTTGGATCGAGCTTAGGGAAGTAGTGTGGGGAAGGCTTTAACCAGAGGGACTGCTATGAACGATGCGACCACACGTGAACAGGTAACTTTTCTACATGTGTGTCTATCCTTAGTCAGCACTTTCTGTGTCTAATAAACCGACAACCTCTCCTCTAACAATGTCAGCTTAGTGGGAAGGCTTAGCCAGATAATTTGACCAGACAACTAAATTAATCCAGAAAGTATTCTAGTATTACAAGCTCAATAGTTTTTATTTTAGTACCTGAATATCGGGGCTATTTAATGAATTAATTTACCCAAGTAGGACTGTGAAGAATTATTCAAATATAGTACACTAGTTTTTATATGTTTACATTTCTGTGACAGTAATGCGAAACACACCTTTTCAGTAAATGTGAAATGTGTACTTTTTTTTTCCTTCATTCTATTCATTGGATTATTTTTACCAAAGTTGTGAAGATATTGGGTGTAACATGTTTAAAAAACAGTGTGTTCATTAATCTGTGAGCGCCATATGATATATCGGGAATTAAAGTTGAGCCTCTATAATTCAATGTCGATGTGACCGAGACTACCTCGGACTATACGGAATAACGAAGGAACATTTAGCGGAGAATATGTGACTTAAGGAACATTCATAAAGACTTCACTACGCAATAAACAAACAGAGTTTACTAAAACCTAGCGACTATACTTGATACGATGACTGTACAATAGTAACAGACTGTAAATAAAACAAACACATTCAACATGGGAGGTGATATGTGAATGTAACTCAAGTTGTAGCCTAATGTTCTCTCTGTAGACACACGAGGGGGTGGGAGGAAGGGTAACACCTCAACCAACCCCTCCTCATGTCACAACACACAACTACAACACTTATGTTAGCTATTCCTGCTCAGCGACTCATATTTAACATAACCTCAAACTTTTGAAGTTTGAATTAGTGAGACTCTATTATTATTATTTGGTGTTTATGTGTCTGGTTGGATTAATTTGTTAAATAATCCCAAAGAAATTTGTCGGTATGATTTTTATTGTGGGGGATACAACATTCTAGAAACAGTGCGGTCGTCATAGAATTCTACCATTATTATAACTGAAATATGCTCTTGGTAGAATCGGAAATTCTTTTGATTCAACTTTTAAGTAGGAAAACTGACTGCTCGATCGTGTTCGTGCAGGCATTTGTTAGATTCTCGTACTAAAAGCATAGCGCTGACTACACGCTGACTTAAGAACAGTGCACCGAATTTCGATTTGAATTGGATAATTTACGTTTCATGAAGCGTGTGGGTAACTTTTGGCATGTCTTGTTCGTCCGTTACATATTCATTAACATGGATCCAAACATTTTCCTGCATGGAGAATAACTTAATCTGTCCAGTCATTTTAAATTAAGTACCATTTTCAACAGTTAATTATTTTCTCTTTGGTACCTATACTCCTGCATGATATCAAAACCATAACAATCCATATTACTGGGAAGACTTTGGGTAATTTGATAAAATATGGCATCATTCTTTGCTAAAGGTTTGTTACTTAATTTACGGAAGTATGCTAATATGTTTTTTTTTATCCCTGACCTTACTTGTTTTCCCGAAACAAACCATTCAAACAATACATTGTTGACCATTCAAAAAATATAGTGTTGACGATTTAAACAGTACATTGTTGGCTAATCAAAACTATAGTGTTTTTACCACTTAAACAATACATTGTTGACAGTTCAAACATTAAAGTGTTGGCCAATTTAAACAATATATCATCGACATATTGAACAAGTACATCTTGTTGCATTAAAAGAATACATTTTTGATTTACTAAAACAATAAATTTTTGATGTATCAAAATACATTGTTGACCTATTAAAACAATAATTGTTGACCTAATCAAACAATAATTGTTGACCTATTAAACCAATGCATTGTTTACCTAATAAAACAATCATTTTTGACCTATTAAACCAATGCATTGTTGACCTAATAAAACAATAATTGTTGACCTATTATACCAATACATTGTTGACCTAATAAAGCAATAAGTGTGAACTATTAAACCAATACATTGTTGACCTAATAAAGCAATAAGTGTTGACCTATTAAACAATACAGTGTTGACTTATTCAACAATACATTGTTGACTTTTAAAAACAAATACATTGTTGACCTCTTAAAAACCATACTTTAATTAATGCAGTAAAACAATAAATTGCTGACATTAAAATAATACATTGTTTATGCACTAAAACACTACATTGTTGACATTAAAATACTACATTGTTGGTGCACTAAAACAATACATTGTTGACATAATAAAACAGAATATTGATGACCAATGACAAAATAAATCATTGGTTACAATTGAAACAGTAAATTTTGTCTTATTTAAAATAATATATTATAATTATTTATACTCCAAATATAAATAACATGATACACTTTTTGTTCTGTGCTATTAAGTTATCTGATTTGTAAATAAAAATTTATCTCAGATGTATAGATTTTTAAACTAACTGAGATTTTAAAACTTTAATACAGGAAAGTAACTAGAAATAAATAGTTAAAACTCAAAATACCTAACAACAATGTTTCAATTTGATTTCTCATTTCTATCTGGACCAAACACGAATACTGTGTTGTTGATATTTCATTAGAAATAAACAACTTGTATATTCCTCTGAGTGACCTAAAATCATCATCTGATCTTCCTGTTACAAATATTTAATTTACATTGGAAAATTTCATTTTTATATTGTTATATAATATCTTTGGGAATTAGAATTGTTTTAACACACATTTAGTATTTCGTCTCTTTATTTCTTGACCAATTAAAAAAAAATATTCACAATTCTTTGGACCTAGGCTGAACGATATTTGAATATGTTGTATATATTTAAATAATGACAAATATTGAAACACTTATGTCTTAAAAAACGTGAAGAGTAGATAAGATTTATGAATATACTGTGATGTTCCATTGAATATGGTATTCATTTATTTAGCATGTAACTTGACCAGTAAGGAAAATGTCTAGTAGTAAGACTGTAGTAACTATAATAACATGGAGGGAGGTCTACTGTTCACAGAACTACTAGTAACACTGTAGTAACGATAATAACA
>CABEEJ010010993.1:0-12368 GCA_901482245.1 Timema douglasi | reverse complement strand
CCAGGGGTGGCGCCCAACAAAAACACGAATTATACAGATAAAAGAATTCAATATTTTTTCATTTAAATCTATTATTTTATTATATTTTATTATAAGTTTATTATTATATTATGTATATAATATTTATTTTTTATTACAATATATATATGTAGATTTACATTAATGTAGTATAACTGAGAAAGATTATATTTATAAAGAATATACCTTCTCTTTACTCATCAAAAAATATTATTAGGGTAGTCAAACAACACTGGTTAGTATGGGCAGGCCATGCAGCACGAATGGACGAATCTATTATCTTGTTCAGTGTGCAGACTGGCAAATTAATCTGTAAGAAACCATTGGGAAGACCCAGACGTAGATGGTAAGGAAACATTCAAATGTACCTGAAAGATATAGGATATAGTGAAGAAGACAGAATATATAGAGATATATGATTTTTTTTGTAAGTACCAAAAAGTTCATTCTAGTTCTTAGTGCCATTAAGTAACCTACTAAATAAATATCTGCACCTGCGTCAAAGGCGTGCAAGAACATAATTATAGCCATCACCAAAATGCCAAACTACAGTAGCCCCATAACTTATTTGGTGCTGGCTGACACCTGACAGCTGCTAAACACATGTTTTTAGAGATCATATGGTTCGGAATAGGGATACATAACTTGGTCTGGTAACTTTTCAAAGCTGTCAGCTGTCAGCTGTGAGTTGTCAGTCAGCACCAAAGAAGCCATGGGACTACTGTAGAAGATAATGTCTTTGGTGACCTGGTGGTCTAAGGGTAAGGTGTCAGACTTCTGTGCTGGTGGCCAGAGTTCAATCCTTGGTCTTGGCAAATATTTATCTGATTACCAAACCCTTCCTTCACCTCTGACAAGACATCTTGTGAATATGTGGAATGCCAGGCCTCCACCGTGGTTCGGANAATCCTTGGTCTTGGCAAATATTTATCTGATTACCAAACCCTTCCTTCACCTCTGACAAGACATCTTGTGAATATGTGGAATGCCAGGCCTCCACCGTGGTTCGGATTCCACGTTAAACTGTAGGTCCTCCATTTCATCTCACATTCACCCTACCACTACACATTAGCGTAAGTGTGTACAAACCAAACGGGTAGTAATACGCAGTGATAATAATAATAATAATGATAATGCCTTTGACCATTTTCCCAACGATTTGTATTCGTTTAGTTATTTATTCTTCCACTAGCGCCATTTAACTGGCTATAATCGATACTTTTAGTTTGTGTTTGCGACCTTTTTTTTACCTTGTTGTAATTTGTTTATGCTCTAAATGGCTCAATCTCTGACGATTCGGCCATGCTCTTGGTCCCCGTGGTACTAGGTTGTATAGACCTTGTGTTTCTAATTTGGAATGTCGTGATCCCAAAGGATGTGATTATAAACAGTGCCGGTAGTCCTGGCACTAAACCCACGTTTCATGTGGAGTGAACAATTATTGAGAATGAGCAATGGCACTGTAAATTAATTATGCCTTTGCTGCTATATTCCATTGTGTTCTCTAAGGGACATCAATGGCTATATCCTAGATATTGCAATGTATCACTCTACAATCGATGTAGTATATATTTATTTGATTTTTCATCAAAAAGGCTATTCATTCGATTTTTCCTAAAAAAGGCTATTCATTTTAACAAAACAAACAGTTAAGGTAAAACCTTAACGTCATATCATGCTTAGTCTTAAAAAATGGATGACATTGCCTTCTATGTTAGGTACACACAACATTTATTCAAAGAAATTTAATGAAAGCCTCAATATAAACAGTGAGAATCATATCACAGAAAGCCATCAATGCTTCAAAACGACTAATGTTGTTATCAAAACCATTTGTGGTGATATACTTAAAACGCTGGAATATGTCGTCACTATAAGCAGTGTGGTAGCTCATCATTATCTGTGGAATAAACAGCTTACATCTTTTTATCCCAAGTTTCCTCGTAGAAAGAGATCTAATGGATTTAGGTAATTTGACTCAGATCATTTAACACCCTACAGCTACCAAAACCATTTCCTTTGTAGCCTTTGTGTGACCCCTTTAAAGTATTATCTATCTCACTAAATAAACATTAGAATACTTTCGTAATTTTAAGTTTTTATCTTATTTTCTTACAAAGAATCATGCTGCTGTTTTGTATTCAACTGCCCAGTAAAAAATATATCATCGGCATCTTCTAATAGCTACATTGTATCTTATAATGTTGACCCTTTCGTATTGTCTGCATTATCCTAGTAGCATACATTTAAGGCTATATTAAATTTAACGGGGAGAGGTGTCTCTTTGTTTGAACCCATTGTTTATTTCAAAAGTGTCTGAAAAAAGACATCAAACTCGTACCCTGCCAAGTGTATCAATCAAACACACCTCAATTAGTTAATAGCTTAACAGTCTATTTGATTTACCCAAACCTTTCCATAATTTAATTTGGTTTCTCGTAACTAGATTATAAGCGTTTTTAAAATCTTTTTTATAATATTTATGAAAAGTCATATTTTATTCCAACTTTTTTCCCTAATATTTGCTGATTAGTAAATATATTATCTATTTCTGTTAACTGTATTCCTTCGAAATCAACACGGATGATGGTTGGTCACCAAATAAAAATTCTCAGATCTTAATAATAAAGATTTAAAAAAAGTGTTAATTAATAAGGTTTATCTAATATTTCTACTTTTAGGTAAGGAATGATTAAAATATTAAAACTACATTTTTAGTAAATGAATTATTTACAATATAACTATGTAAATATTAAGGAATATAGTGGAATTTAATATTTATTCCAGTACAGTAAGAATATTTAAACAAATTATTTATCAATACTGTTTTTACACTATAAAACATTTCCCCCTTATTTCAATGCCTTTTAATTGTTTATTATTTGTATCACTCTGGAATAAACATGATATTCAACCAATTTTCCTAATAATTAACCAAGTTAACTTGTCAATGAATTGTATTTCATACTTTCTTTTATTATTCTAACCAGATCTTATCCAAGATTTTTTTTTTTTTACCGCTTCAACCCAATTTATTTTTAAATAACTATTTTACTTTTTCCCTAATTTTATACAATTTGGCCTTTTTAAGTAATAAATAAAAATAATTTTGTTTAGATTTGAAATAAATTATAGAAACAAAATAAAGTCTATAATTCTTAGAGCTACTGTAGCTTAGTACACTATAATCTAAAGCCTTTCTGTTTTTATTCCAATTCTAAGATATCTACTTTATGTGTTTAATGGATGAGGTTATTTTAAGACTTGATGGGTTAAGGCGCAAGAGCTTGTCTAACGTTCACTGATATTTGATAGGACTAAACTTTACCCTTAGAATTAATTTTAATTACAATTAAAAGTTTGCTGTTTCCCCGAAGTAACAATAAACTTAAATGTAAGATTACAAAATAAAATTAACGTAATATAGTCGTGGTATTAGCTTCATATATTTTTTAAGGACCATGTAAAATCTTTCAAACCTATTCTTGTTTAATTCACACCTGAAATATATGACAGAATTGGGTAAAGGTATTATCTAACCACTCTATGAGGTAACTTAAGCTTATTTGATTGAATTGAAGCATTTATTAAGTAACAGCTTTAATCTAAATAAAGTTTGTATAAGTGGCTTAGAATAAGTATTAGGAAATATATTTTAATTTAAAACTTGTGTTGTTAGCACCGCATCTTTCTACCCGTTTGGGTTATATGATTATGTACTAAATACACTACAGGTTTTAAGGATTAGAGAGGTTATACTTATTGTAAGTGCACCCGCATTGACGTATATGGAAAGGAAAAAATATTTGTAAAAAAGCACTTTCAGTACACTCAACAAAGATTCAAACTTTGATCTCGCCGCAATCGGTAGTCTAGTCTGACGAGAGATTAGTACTTTTGACTACTTGGTCATCGAATTAGGTAATATACTTATTCTTTGGTCAAAAATACAAAGTATTAATGTTTCTTTAAACAAACATTAACAAAAATAAAATCAAACTAGTNTGGTTTAAATAAGGCGTGAAAAAATAGATGATTTTTTTTACTATTGTGTTTTTTAATTCACCATCATTAGTACTGAACACCTTATTGATTAAATTAAGGCAATGAAAAACTAGCTACTTTATTAAATGTATTATTAATTGTGTCTTTGAATAAAAGTAATTCTCAACTTTATGAATCAAAGCAAAAACTACTTTCACATTAACAAAAACTTTGAACACGAATCTAAATTGAAAATGATTAATTTTTATAATATTGAAAATATATTAATGGTGAATGCCTCTAAATAATCAATCAGTAAAGCTAATAATCTCTAAGAATGTTATTTCTCAATATGGAAAACATAGATTTTTTTGTTAAGTATTAAAATAATCTCTCTTATAACATTTTAAGTTAAAAAATAATACAATTTGTGAAATTTATGTTTAAATATTCAATATTCTAAGAACATAACGTTTGAGTTAATAACACAATATGATTACATTAATTAATTTAATCGTAAGATTGTAGTAGTGTAAATATATTCCCAAACACGTCCATATATTTTTACCTACACTATTATTATTATTATTATTATTATTATTATCATCACCGCGTCTCACTACCCGTTCGGGTTATACGCACTTACGCTAATGTGTAGTGGTAGGGTGATTGTGAGATGAAATGGATGACCTACAGTTTAACGTGGAATCCGAACCACGGTGGAGGCCTAGCATTCCCCACATTCACAAGATGTCTTGTCAGAGGTGAAGGAAGGGTTTGGCAATCAGATAAATCTGTGCCAGGACCGAGGATTGAACCCCGGCCGCCAGCATAGAAGTCTGACACCTTACCCCTAGACCGCCAGGCCACCCTACCTACACTATCGATTGATCGATATAAAGAGATGATGTTAGACTACAAAGCGCGATTATCATTTTAAATAATTCATCTTAGGTAATTTAGACTTAAAATAATTTATTTAACAACACCTTAATTTTTCCATCTACTAAAATGAATGTGGCTAGGAACCTTAGTTCAATTAATATCTTTTCTGTCTCTTGAGCTAGTGGTAATGGGCTGGTATAATCAGTCGGTTCAGATAGTAAACCTTTAAATAACACATATTATAACAATAAAAAATGTTCAGTAGAAAAAATAAATTAATTAAGAAATGTTATGTGTTGGACAAATATATTTTACTCAACATTTAATACAGAATTTTGTGTCTTTCGTGACTTTGAGGTAATTTTAAATCTAGGTATATATGACTATATATATATGACTACATATATATATATATATATATATAAATAGTCTTATATATTATATTTTTAATGAGGTTATGTAAGAAAGAGATAATAATTACTATCTCTAGATACTACTCTATAAGGAAAACCTCTTTTCGCTTTATGAGGTAATTATATTATATTTGGAAGAAGGTACAGGAAAGGTGGATAGATATCTCGAGATACTATAATTTTAATCTACTTACTAACTTGTATGACTAAATATTCCGAAAATATTAAACATATTTGGGAGAAAATTAAATTTAAATGGGATTTTTATACTTATTATAAAATTAGTAATATATAATTTTCTTTTAAATATTATAGCTAATCTACTATAACTACCTAATATTCTTTTCCTTAGATTGGTCTAGTCCAAATAGCTTTAATAGTTATATTTGCATGACTAATTCAAGAAGTGAATCATTATTTTTTGATGATATTTATGATCAAAAAGTTTATTATAAATTAATTTGTAACTTTTTGAAATTAGTAAACCAAGTTTAATAAAATATTTTCACGTTTAAGGATACATGTTAGTAATTTTAATAGCTAAACACCCTCTCATCCCCCTTAGAAGAAGTAAGGTATAATTTTCTCTATTCTCGAGGGTAGTAACAGATGTTATGGTTCACGGAAAGTTTCATCCCTTAACCTACCCTCCCCCTACCACACACCATTCTTTGGTAGAAACAGCCGACCTATGTTCATTTCTACCCGCCTTGACTTGTGGGTAATAACCCGCTAGACAGCTTAGTATCAGCACGGTGCAGCCTTTCCTCATGTCTAACCTTCACTCTACACTATACCGACTCCTAACCTCTCCCTCCCTCACTTTAAAACTCCGTCCTTTTTTTTCATCCCTCTTACTAACTCTTATTAGTTCTTCTCTTAAGGGTTGTAATAAATTTCTTCATAAAAGTTTTTGTAACAAATTCCACCAATAGAAGGGATCTAGAGAAAGAAAATCGAAAGGAAAAATAGCGTAAATAAAAATTTGTTTACGATTTGTTTCAAATAATAAGTAGTTAAACTTGGTGCACGTGAATTGTGGAACTCATCCGAGCTTGGTAATAGCTTTACAAGAACTGAGGAGTAATAATTAAAATAATAATGACTGTTTAAAATGAAACATCAAGGTTAGGTTATGTTAGACTAGATTAAGTTAAGTTAGATTAGTTTCGGTTAGGCCTGGTTAGGTTAAGTTAGATTAGGTTCGGTTAGGCTAGGTTAGGTTACGTTAGGTTATGCTAGGCTATGTTAAGTTAGGTTAGGTTAATGGCCAGGAGTTGAATGGTATTACAGGTTGTTCCGCAATCGGTGTGGACCAGTTGACAGGTATACTTTATTCCGAAATTTGAGTGGGCTCTAATTAAATGTCTGCTGACAACTATACCCTATTACAAAATGTGAGTGTGCCCATTAAACCATGTTTTCCCCTTGTTAATGTTAATATTGTTCGATAAGGAGGTTGGTATTTTTAGAAATAATTATTGATTACTACCACCCACACCACTGATAGTAATATACTGGGTTGCTGTCTAAGGGTAGGTCCGGGCTAAAATATTGGGTAATTCGCGGATTGGACTTTTTTTTCCCTCATATTTATCAATGTGTTTTTTAACCTCTATCCATGCTAATAATACTACAGTTCCTCTAATCACATCACTCATCCTTATCCCCTTGTTAAAATATGATAAAAGCCAGGAATGATAGAAAAACGTGACTCTCGTCGGTGGTAAAATGTTCTAAGGTGTCATTCTAATGTTGGACTGGCCTCTTTATAATGGTGAGATCAAAACATTAGTTCTTGTCGGGTCAACTAAGGGCCGTATTTATTCAATTATTTCTCACTCTTCTTCCAAGCAAATGAGGATAAAATACATCTAGAATACTTCTTTTCTTATCACTGCCTCATTAGAGTAATTATCTTCATTATTATTTATACTATTACTAGGTGTTCTGTTATACGACATGTCCATTTCTTTTTCCAGTGAACATAGACCACCAATGAACCCTGTCCTCTGCCTCCTCCTTCAGCTCCCAGAATTATCTTCTTTCCTTCAAGTTATCTAGAATTGTATTCCTCCTCCTTCTTCTTGAACTCCTCTTTCCCTCCACCTTTCCTTTTATGACGTCATGCAGAAGACAGTTCCTCCTAAGAATGTGTACGATCCAGTTTGCTTTGAGCCAAAGAATCACATCCAAAGTGGTTATCTTATTAGCCACCTTTCCTACGATTTCTTAATTTTCCACCCTATTACATACCTGTTTAACCTGAACAGTTTGTAAGATATGGTGATATAATAATAAAAAAAACAGGTTAGACGTGGGGAGCAAGAAGTTTAATTTTAGGTGAAATTATTTCAAATCGTACTTGTAAGCTCAAAGCCAAAAATTTTGATTTATCTAATCTGGTTACCCAGTAATCAGAAGGTTGAGGTTTCTAGTCCCGTCCAGTTATATTAATTTTTTATCCCACTGTAACACCATTTAAATGTTGGTAAATTTGGTCTAAAAGTCTATTTTCTTCATCCTTGCCCAATTAGAATAAATGTATGCTAACAGCCCAGAAGGAAAGTAAAGAAAATTTGGAGGAAACCACATATTTAAAACAATTATTTTTAGCTGCGAGTCTTACCACCCATTTAGGCTTTACCATATATACTAATTACACTAATAGATTAGTGATTATGAAGAATTAATCTAGATGAAACTCACCCGCATTTGCGTGGAGGTAGAGTATAAAACCATTTAGGAAAAACTAACCCAATACACCTGACCATGATCAAACGCTGATATCCCCATCTTTGGAAATCTTATCCAAAACGTGAGTAGCGCGTTAGACCACGCGGAAACTGGAACAGGTTAAATCAAACTCAAGGTATTAATTATTTTTTAATGTATTACAAATAACCAACTAAAAGGTACAGGGAAAATAGAAGTAATGCTCAATTTAAACCCAAATCGCATTAGGCTGTCATCTGTTAGACAGTCATGATATTTTTCAAATGTACTTTAGTCTATGGTTAAAAGAGGTCTCTTATGTATATTTAAATTATTTTAAATTAAAATTGTTTTCTGGTTTTTTTGTGAGGTTTGAGATAAAAAAAGTGTTTCCTGGGGTTATTGTGAGGTTTGAGATAAAAAAGTGTTTCCTGGGGTTCTTGTGAGGTTTGAGATATAAAAGGGTTTCCTGGGGTTCCTGTGAGGTTTGAGATAAAAAAAGTGTTTCCTGGGGTTCTTGTGAGGTTTGAGATATAAAAGGGTTTCCTGGGGTTCCTGTGAGGTTTGAGATAAAAAATTGTTTCCTGGGGTTCTTGTGAGGTTTGAGATATAAAAGGGTTTCCTGGGGTTCCTGTGAGGTTTGAGATAAAAAATTGTTTCCTGGGGTTATTGTGAGGCTTGAGATATAAAAGGGTTTCCTGGGGTTCCTGTGAGGCTTGATATAAAAAAGCGTTTCCTGGGGTTCCTGTGAGGTTTGAGATAAAAAATTGTTTCCTGGGGTTCTTGTGAGGTTTTGAGATATAAAAGGGTTTCCTGGGGTTCCTGTGAGGTTTGAGATAAAAAAAAGTGTTTCCTGGGGTTCTTGTGAGGTTTAAGATATAAAAGGGTTTCCTGGGGTTCCTGTGAGGTTTGAGATAAAAATGTGTTTCCTGTGGTTATTGTGAGGTTTGAGATAAAAAAAAGTGTTTCCTGGGGTTCTTGTGAGGTTTGAGATAAAAAAGTGTTTACTGGGGTTCTTGTGAGGCTTGAGATATAAAAGTGTTTCCTGGGGTTCTTGTGAGGTTTGAGATAAAAAAGTGTTTCCTGGGGTTCTTGTGAGGCTTGAGATATAAAAGTGTTTCCTGGGGTTTATTGTGAGGTTTGAGATATAAAAGTGTTTCCTGGGGTTCTTGTGAGGCTTGAGATATAAAAGTGTTTCCTGGGGTTCTTGTGAGGTTTGAGATAAAAAAAGTGTTTCCTGGGGTTCTTGTGAGGCTTGATATAAAAAAGCGTTCCCTGGGGTTCTTGTGAAGTTTGAGATAAAAAAGTTTTTCCTGGGGTTCTTGTGAGGTTTGAGATAAAAAAGTTTTTCCTGGGGTTCTTGTGAGGGTTGAGATAAAAAAGTTTTTCCTGGGGTTCTTGTGAGGCTTGAGATAAAAAAGTGTTTACTGGGGTTCTTGTGAGGTTTGAGATATAAAAGTGTTTCCTGAGTTTCTTGTGAGGTTTGAGATATAAAAGTGTTTCCTGAGTTTCTTGTGTGGTTTGAGATATAAAAGTGTTTCCTGTGGTTCTTGTGAGGTTTGAGATATAAAAGTATTTTCTGTGGTTCTTGTGAGGTTTGAGATAAAAAAGTATTTTCTGTGGTTCTTGTGAGGTTTGAGATATAAAAGTGTTTCCTGAGTTTCTTGTGTGGTTTGAGATATAAAAGAGTTTCCTGTGGTTCTTGTGAGGTTTGAGATATAAAAGTTTTTTCCTTGAAAATGTGAATAATGTCATTTGTCATATTATTTTAACTCTCCTTAAGATGTATTTGTAACTACACTAATTACTTATCAAAGCACGTGTATATTCCTCCCAGACACACAGACTAATGTATTTCATGCCGCCAGCATTTCGACCAATTAGTTGTTAATTAACACGTACGATTCAGGTAGGGAGACGTATGAGCCGAGGGATAAAGCATCCAAAGGAAATCTAATTATATCATTACTCGTTAAATCTCCTTCACCCCTTTTCACCCCTCCCCTATATTTCACATTCCCCTTCCAACGACAGTCCTTTACCCAAAAGATTGAAAGACACCCACTCTACACTATCCCTAAATCCCACCCTGCCTATAACACCGGTAATTTAATTAGCACCCTTGCATCCATGCTTTGAATTAATTGTGAGAGCGTAACGACATTTATTTGATTTCACATTTGAATGAATATACGAAAAGGTTATTTATCTTTATTTAGATTAAAGGTACGGGTGATTATTTTAAAGGATTTAAATGGTAAACAATCTATAAGTGGGACTCAAGAGTCTCCTAATCCCTTGAATTATATTGTATTTTAGTGAATAGAAATTCATAAAATTCTCAACAAATTATGTCGAATACATTGACATTGAATTGAATTAACGATTTTAAGCAATTGGTAATAGGAATAATTATACATAATTTTGTAGCTAAGAAAATTAGAAAATCACAAAGGATAAAAAAAAAGTATTAATTTAATAAACTTATAAGAAAAATATTATTTTTGTTTATATATTAATAGACATAAGACACAGAATATAATTTGTAAGTTGCGACAAGCCTTTAACAAATTTTAAATTTTAGTTTTAAGTCTACTAATATTGTACATTTTATAAAATTCGAGGTATCTAATGATGGTAAAAAAAAATATAGATTTATTAAAAAATTTAATTCATACAGCATAAGATACCGTTTTCTAAAACATAAAGAGACTTGATTAATAAAGCAGAGGCAAAAAGAGGTATGAGTATAATTAAAATATTATTAATGTTTAATGTACAGTGTCAATGCAGGATTTTGGATAAAAGGATACTATAATATGAAAATTACTGAAGTTGGTAAAAATGAAAATTTGGTATATAGTATCAATATCTATTGAAAATAAAAATATTATGTGTATAATAAGATTATTTAAATGTGGCTTGTGAGAGATATGTGTAAATATAAAATGAGCCCGCTTCGGTGGCCATATGATCTAACGCGCTACTCTCTCAGTATATTAGACTGTAGAATGTTAGGAGTTTGAGGCTCAAATCTCAATCATGCACAATAATGATACATTTCTAAATAGTTTTCCAATCTCTATCTCCTTGCAAGTGTGGGTACATTTTTTCTGTATATAACCTTCTTAATCCTTATAATTATTATGGTGATTACTACATTAAAGTATAGCCGAACGGATAATAAGACTAGGTGATAAGGGAAAATAGTATATAAAACTCCTTTTTTTCCCCCTATCAGAATGATTCGAAGAATGGATCTTGGTTTTATTATATTTGAGATTTTGGGTTTATCTTTGAGTTAAAATTAGCTCTTAAGGTGATGTAAAAGGTTGCATGAGCCAAGGCCATTGACTATGAAGTGTTTTTATATAAAAAAACAATTTTTGACGCAATGATTAAAATATAGCTCTGTAGAAACGTTGAGTCTGTTATTAACAAAATTAAATCTCAACGGTTCTTGAATGTTGGTCATGGGCAATGTGGAATTTTGTTGGGAACTTATTATCTTCATTTAAAAGGATTATCATCAAATTTAGCTTTGATTATGACCTATATTCAAGGACTGTTGTGATAACAATGTGAATCAAATTAAACCTGGCATATCTAGGCAACTGAGGCCTTATTCAGAAAGTACGATTTGATAAGAATTAAAAAGAAAATGTTTGGTTTAAAATTTTTTTAAAACCTCACTCTTGGCTCAGAATTGATTCAGATTTGTTTGGTAGACCTCCATTTTCAACCATTCTCATATGCAATAATCTATGTGGATTAAATCCAGAGAACATGGCGGCCAATCAATCACAACCCAACGGCCAATCCATTGCCGAGAGAGAGTTTGGTTTATTTATTGAGTCAATGCACTTAGATCAATGATCTTAGTATACTCTTTGCCGTGTTACCTGAGGAATAGTTTTCCAGGAATTGAGTCACTGATGCTCTTAAAGAAGTTGGTTTTACCTAAATTATTTCTAATTAAATTTTGAGCCTACTTTTTCTTAGCTGAGCTTTTCTCATACCTAAACCAAATAGTCTCACCTATGCGAATAGCCCCAAAGGATAAATGGAGCATCATTTGTACGAAAAATATAATTCATTGGATATTACAAGTGAATCATTTTGGCATGCTACATACAACCAACGTTAAACACATCTCAACGTAACAAAGTTTGTAGTCAAGCTAGAAGGAGAAGATAAATATTTCTAAACAGAAACTCAGGAGGGTAGTAAATGAAATCTTGAAGAGGTTGAAAACTTAACAATGTTTTAAGTAGTTAGACTGATGCCTTAAAACAGAGCTGCTATTGGTTGGATTTGGTCACGTGACCACGCCTCCTGCTCTCTGATTGGCTG
>CABEEJ010010992.1:0-12370 GCA_901482245.1 Timema douglasi | reverse complement strand
CATATTACTCCTTAGTGCCTCGCAAGGCTCTGTAATGTTCCATATTGTTCCTTAATGCCTCGTAAGATCATGTAATGCTCCATATTGCTCCGTAGTACCTCGTAATGACTCAAGTTCTTTGCCTTGGTTCCTTTGTTCTGGGCAGTGGCGGCTCGTGTATAGGCACTGCGGAACTGCAGCACCCCCTATTCCCACTTGATATTATCGATAACATTTATTATTTAATATAATGAGTCATTTTTTCTTTAATTATTTCTTTATTTTTGTAGTACAATATATATTCCTTAAGCTTAATGTCAGTACTTCAGTATCCATCCCCCAGTTTATGAAAAAGATACAAAAATTAGTGTATGGAACTGTGCGCTTCACAGTGCCAGTGACGTGGTGTTTGACTGTTGTGCGCATGAGCACATAGGAGGGGTGTGGGGATGAAGGTGGGATTGCCAGGTAGAGAGAGCACTGTTGCTCTCGCAGTGCCGGCTCTGGCGTGATGGTGGAAGGAAGTTTTCTTTTTACTCAGCGTATGCCGTTCTTAAAAACCGTGTACCATAGTCTTGAATGTGATAAAGTGTAGAAGAGTTTAGAATTAGATTACTATTCTGTTTCCAGCTATTCGCTTTGATTTTTTTTTCCTGTTTTATATTTAACAGAAAGACTAAATGCGCTTGCAGTACTTTCAATGGAGAAAAATGTCCTCATTTGGTATCCAGAAATCAAGGAGAAAATTATTGAACTTTTTGTGGAAATTAAAACAAGATGAATGGATTTCATTTTTAAATGAATAGATAAAGCTTGAACTGTATCAATTTAAGTTAAAGTAAGTACAAAATGTTTTGTTTTCTTAAGATTTTATCAAGTTCCTGAATAAATTTTCTTTTTATACATGTTTTTATCCTTTTACACAATTTTAAAATAAAAGCTAAAAAAAAATTTGGAGCAGCACCCCCACTAATTTTAGCTACGAGCCGCCACTGGTTCTGAGCGAAGCATTGCAACATTAATTACTGTCCTCGTATAAGTAGTTGATTAATTACCACTCCCTCATTATCACGGTATTGTAAATCAACTGTTTTATAATAACCTCTCCTTGTTTCCTACTGACAAACAGGACAAATTTAATAAGCCAGTGGAAAGGACTTTGAAGAACATCAACAGGTTTCCATATTTAAATTAATATCGTTATAACAGAATGGCGTGTACATGCGTTAGTTAGAAGATGTTGCGATGCACATGACCAGTCATAAGAGTAATAATTTATATAATATGAATTAGGTAATATATCGAAAAAGAAATACACATCCATGTGCAAAACGGCGATAAAATAAACAGTACGTTGGATCGCAAAGACTTTGTCGCTGTTTTCTTTATCTAAAAACGGCTACATTGATGACTTAAAACTAGCAAGATATGTGAAACGAAAGAATATACATTGTTGCTGAAACATAATAGGAAAAAGAACATCACACTCAACCAAAGAGCATAAATTAAATAATTTGCATTGTTACAGAAGCAATACATAAAAAAGGAATCTCGGTTCACCAAAGAGCACAACAATCAATCAAATTCAGATTCTCCAAACCTTAATTTTTTTAAATATAACATATAGCTGGGAAACAATAGGTTTTATAAAACTATATTTCAAATATAAGTGTTTTGTTTTTAATAGTTCTAAGACTTTTTAGTGATAAGTTATTTAATATCTCAAAGAGTAGCGAAGATATGATGAAAATTGGAGATATCCACTCATGTAAAGTAGGGTACCCTCTAATTCATTTTCCCTGAATAATGATGAGCGCCATTTTGTTTATAATTTTAAACATAAGAATATAAATATATAAATATAAGAATTTTAATCAAAAACATTTGAGCCGATTGAGAGACAAACTAGTTTTTTATTTTAGTCTTTAAGTAGCCTACTCTTAACCTAAGGGTTAGACATATTATTCCAAAACTATGAAAACCCTAGGAACGCTTTTAGTCAGATCAGTAAAATAGTTTCGGTTTTAGGCCGAGATACAGACAGACGGACAGACACAGGACATCGTTAAAACCACCTTTTCGGTTTCATGGGGTCATTTGTCAAAATCTCGCACTAGATTGTTTTAATGGTCACAATATTTCCTCTCCCCGAGGGGTCACGGGAAAGAGAAAGTGTTGAATACCCCTGACATTTGACACACAAAAAAAACTAAAGTTAAACTAAACTTATCTAATGAAGCAATTACTTTATTTACTTTGGACCAAAACGTATTTTGATATAAAAACTATAAAGTGTACCCCAGTAATCTTACGAAGAGTCTTATCTGACAGCCAGAAAACGTTACAGCATCTCCTTTCACACATTCGTGTCATGTGATCTCCAGGTGTCACTTTTTAAAGATAGCATCCATCATCATTGATGACCTGGTGGTCTAGGGGTAAGGTGTCAGACTTCTATGCTGGCGGCCGGGGTTCAATCCTCGGTCCCAGCAAAGATTTATCTGATTACCAAACCCTTCCTTCACCTCTGACAAGACAACTTGTGAATGTGAGGAATGCCAGGTCTCCACCGTGGTTCGGATTCCACGTTAAACTGTAGGTCCTCCATTTCATCTCACAATCACCCTACCATTACACATTAGCGTAAGTGTTTATAACCCGAACGGGTAGTAAGACGCGGTGCTAGTAATAATAATAATGATAATAATAATAATAATAATAACATCATCTATAAATAACAATTATAATATAATATGTTGTCATTGTTGACCGCAATAAAATATGTTTGTATTTTATAAAAGTTCCTTTTTTCATTATTAGTTTATTACACTTCACTTTTTCAGGGCTTTTTAGAAAATACAAAAAAACATATCTGTGACCAGTATTGGTAACATTTACTATACTATTATTGTTATTTATATGTATTAATTTTATCTATCAAACGTGACAGCTGCAGATCACATGACTTTACGTATGAATACGTGAAAGAATATCTAGTAGTTTTTCTGTCAAATAAGGTTCTTCCAATGGAAATTGAAGTTAAGTATTTTTTTAGCGGTCTTATTATGGGAATTGGGCTGTATTAATTTTTCTAGCAGTCATTTAAGGTTCTTCTAATGGACATTCGACTGTAGTAACTTTTCTAATGGTCAGATAAGATTCTTCCTATGAAAATGTTAACCTAATAATTCGAATGCCCACACCCTCCTCCCCCTCCATTGAAACTGACACTCTCTTTAGGAAGTATCCGGCTGTTACTCACACGCCACGTCTGTATTTATAGCGAGAGGAGGGGGTTCGAGTTACGGAGAAAGGGGACTAGCGACGATGCACACAGATGGATGTCCTTGGCGTCACATCTCGGGTTGAGGCTACGGTTGTAGTGGATGCGTGTTCTGACGAAAAGGATTTCTGACGGATTCGTCAGAACAATCAAACAATTTAAATGCTATGAGATTGCCCGCGCTCTGTTCTTCATATGACGCACGAACTAGTCAGAACAAGTTAGTCGTTCATATGATTTGGATTTGCGAGTCCTTACGAATCCTTGCTGTATTAATCATCATTGTAGTGTAGTGTTTTGTTTTGTTACCCGTCTCGGTGGCGTAGTTGGCTAACGCGCTTATAGTGTTGAGCTAGACTGCCGAGGACGGGGAGATCGAGGTTCGAATCTCGGTCGGGTGAGATAGGGGTGGTTTTTCCTAAATGGTTTTCCACTCTCCCTCCACGTAAATGCGGGTTCACTTCCTCTATTTCAACCTTCCCAATTCCTAATCCATTAGAGTAATTAGTACTTAAAGCGTATAACCCGAACGGGTAGTAAGACGCGGTGCTAATTATTATTATTAGTGTTTTGTTATATTATTATAATGGATTTTGAAAAATTTATTATTTTAGTTCCTGAAAATAGATGTCTGTGTGATATGAAAGAAAATAAATTACCACAATAGAGACTTATCCCTTATGAATTGGGGAATTTTGTTTTAAGAAATGAACTGCAATCGTCAGTTTGTTTACTTATTTATTTTACAAAATTGTAATAAGCAAATTACAAAATACAAACTTAGAATCTTATTTTATTGGACATTGTATATCTTAAAATGTTGTTTTTAAACTGCACTTGATCTGTGGGACTGACCGAGTAATTTTTATAGAGCTCGCTGTTATGCCATACTGATCACAGCGTCTTGAAATAGCCATACCTTTGTCAGGTATACTGTTTTGTTCATGTGATGTAGGAAAACTGGTCAATAATGCAATATGCAATATACAGATGCATTTGAATAAAGTATCAACTTTTCTGAATCCATTTTCAATTAAGCTTTTAGACATCTCCATTTGTCAGTTAATAGTACAAATGCACACGCAAAGCAACGTCAAGCTCTGGATAGCCTGTAATTGGAAGTCCTAGGTTCTGTCAAGACGCAGGGGTGACTATTGTAATCTGAAGTGTAACAATAATAAATAAAGCCATACTTGAAATTAAAATTTATTTAAAAACCTTACCTTCACAAAATCCTGCAGTGTTCCAATTAGAGCTTCACACATATCTGAAATTATAGTATAAATTGCTTGCTTTGAAACTTTGAAAGTACACATCAAACTGGCATAGGAGTTGAACTTGTTATTTGCATCAGCTAAACCATGCAATACGATAATAAAAAATATTGTTTATAGTAACTATAATATGGTGATCCTGAATTTTTAGGGCATTCGATTCGAATGCGTTTCCCGTCTATTCATCCAACACAATCAGGAAATTCCATTTTCTGAAGTAATAATTGGCAATGATTTTCAAACGATCCGTAGTAGAGTAGAGGAATATTATGTCTCTCACGGAAGCAATCCAAAATTCCATATTGAAATACATTTTTCATAAACTATTTGTCGTATTGCACTGTGTGACATTGTAATGAAATAGTATTTCCATATTACAATAATTTAACTCAAAAGATCCCACCCTTATTAATATATTTCAAATTAATTAATAGTTTCAGAACATAAAACCAACTGCATCCACACGTGTTAGGAAATCTTCTCACACACCAGGGTGATCATATGACTGTGTCGTCAGCTTATATTTTCTTTTGTTAACATCCCCAAACCCCTATTGCAAATACTTGCGAAATATGACCACTTCGAAAACACTCTCCCTCCCTTCTGGAGCAAATAGAACATGGTGCACCCTAAGAAAGAAAGAAAGAAAGACGGAAGCCTCTACAATGATTTCTTTCGAATGATATACCCTAAAAGAAAGCTCCTTTATAGTTTCTTCGTTCTCTTCACAACCTTACTTAAAAGCGGTCCGCGCTAGATCAATTCCAATTTTCGAATTCAGTTTAACTTAAGCTGCCGTATCGTGTGTGCAAACATAAATTATTCAGGATAAATCAATAAAAACTGTTTCTACAAAATAACAAATTCTTCACATAGAAGTAGCATTAAAACCTGACTCCAACCAAACACTCCCCAGTAGAGGAATAACTCTACAACATTCTGTGTGAAAAGCTTAGTGCCATAAATTACATCCCAGTAGGAAGAAACCTCTAACAAAAATTATTATTAGCCCTAAATTAATATGATGGTTTCATTGGGTTTTTCTTAGTTTAATTTGTAACTGCCAATATATTTGATGTTATTCTCAATCACCCACGAATGTTTTCAATTTTATTTTCAGTTGAAGCATTCAAAACTAAGCATCGGAGCCTGTGGGATACATATAATAAGGAATTGAATGAACTTCCAAAGAAACTATCAGGTGGAGGAGGAATTAAAAACTCAACATGGCCAAATTATAAAGAGAGTGGCTTTCAACAGATTTAAGATAATTTCACAATATCAGTTGATTTATACGTGATATAACTACTATTAACTATCAAGCCTGTTTTTTTATTATAATAACTAGACCCGTGATGACTACCCGAGCGGTTAACGCGAGGTGTCGATAAATGATTCGCAAAACATGACTCCCAAGAGTTTACCCGGGAGCATCCTTGGCTTAAGCCTGGCGAGACAAGAGTGACGACTTCTCGATTCAATTGACATTTCTAAAATATCAGAAAAACACTCCCATTGGTCCTTGTGACCCAACATGAATCGAGTGGCCTAAGGCCTAGTCCACACCTACATAAATTTATCCACAAACACGGTGACAAATGTATAAAGACTGTATAAATACTATTTGAAAAGTGTTTTAGACATTTGTCCGCATACAGAAATAAATGCAGACAAATGTCTGTTCGTATTTGTATTCCATCGGTAATGGAAAACATATTAAATTTGCTCGTATACACGCAAGTGTGGACGGCCGTCGTGGACAAAAGTATGTTTATTTTTCAGTCGTGTCTAGGATACGGTGACCATACGTTCCGAAAAAAAATCGGGACCGTCCCGATTTTAAGGGCTGTGTCCTGGCGTCCCGAATGACAACCAAAATGTCACGAATTGTCCGACTGATGTAAAAAGCCTATACAGTAAAGTAAAAATATCGAAATCGTTACATTTATAATATTTTACTTTTATTGAGAGTACCTATCTGAATAAACTCCTTGTGTTTTTGCGGCGTTGGCGGTGGCGTTGGCGGTGGGGCGGCCGGATGCTACCCCTCCCATCTTCACGAGGTCGCGCGAGCTTCAGTTTTCATGTTTATACTGAGTAGTGACAGTCAATGACCGTGTGCCTTTCTATTTCGCTTCATCGTGTTTTGTTTCTTGCATTTTGTGCAAGGATTTGCTGCTCTATCTTTATTTTTTCAAAGAATGAGCGGTAATAGCAAGCTAATCGCAAAGAAAGAAGGGAAAACACGCAAATGTTCGTTTATTAATGTGTTACAAAAGGACTATCTCTTCTTAAAGAAACGTGAACATAACCTACATGTTGCATTTTGCACTCAATGTTCAAGTGAGATTAATATTGCTCATGGTGGTCTCTTCTCTGACATCAAGATTCACTTGAAAACTAAAAAACACCTGGATGGAGTTAATGCTGTTGCGATGACATCTTCAATGAATAAGTACGCTACTAAGAATAACTTGGCCAAAAATATGATTGTAGCAAAAGAGGCAGCTCTTACGTTTCACACATTAAAACACAATATTAGTTTTAGATAGTTAGATTGCACATCTAAGCTTATTTCCACATTATTTGAGCCAAAATACTCTGCTGCAAGAACAAAAAGCTAAGCAATGGTAAAAATGGTCTTAGCTCCAGAATGTCAAAGACAGTTGTTGCAAGAATTGAGTGAAACGTCTTGTTTTACAGTAATGGTTGACAGCTCAACCCATGGTGCTGAAAAATTAGTACCAATCACTGTGAGATATGTTCATGTGCCTACTGGTATAAACGTCAAAGTTTTAGAGCTCGACACATTACCAGGTGAAACAAGTGATCACCTGAATGAATATGTGTTTTCTGTTTTAAATCGCAATGAACTGGTCAATAAATAAGTTGGTGTCTGCAAACAACACCAATACGAATTTCGGGAGTGCAAAAAGAAAAGGCTGCATTAACCTCTTTCATAAATCATCAGCAAGCACTGAAAAATCCTTAGTTGGTGTAGGTTGCCTGGCACATGTTGTCAGTAACTACATTAACAGTGCTTCCGACACACTTCCTGTTGATGCTGAGGTAATAAATGTGAAAATGATTAAGTTTTTCACATTTACACGGTGCGAGGGGCAGAACTGAAGAAGCTCTGCGAATACATTGGCATAGAGTACCAGAAACTGTTGTCTTATTCAAACACACGATGGCTTAGACTTCTACCTGCTTTGGAACGTGTTCTACAAATGATAGGGCAACTCAAAATCTATTTTATGTCCCAACCAAACCCTCCTGTGGTGTTAAAATCATTTTTTGAAGACCCAAACGGAGAATTGTGGCTATGGTTCCTGCAAAATGTTTCGTCCCTTTTCAATAAAATTGTAAAAAAGATGGAAGGGGATAAAGTATCAGTAACAGAGGCAGCACGTGAATAGTTGATTTTACATAAAAACTTGGTTTACAGAAAACAATCTTCATTTCTACCAATGAAAGTTAAAGAGCTCCAAAGAAAAAACGCTACAATACAAGACTGTGATTTATAATACAGTATCCCCATGGCTTCTTTGGTGCTGACTGACAACTGATGCTTTGAAAAGTTACCAAACCAAATTATGTATCCCTACGCCGAACCAAATGATCTGCAAAAACATGTGCTTAGCAGCTGTCACTTCTGACAGTCAAAATATAGGTATATACCTAAATGTTGACTGTCAGAAGTCAACTATGAGCTGTCAGTCAGCACCAAATAAGCCATGGGGCTACTTACTGTACCTGATGACATTCTAAAATATTCAGAAAACTTGTTCGGTTGGCTTAAAAAGTTCTTGAAATAATGTGTGGTATTCTCCATTTATTTATCTTGAAGCAAACACTTTGTTAACATATCTTTTTTTTTCATTCATACGTGAAACTTTTAATAAAGGGCTTTCCAAATAGTAAAAATCATCGATGTCATCCATCTTGTGTGTGTTGTTAAACAAATAGTGAAAACATTATCATACGGATTTACTACAAACACCTTATTCTGACAAACAGTTCGGATGAATCCGTCGGAATAAAAGTTAGCGAGAACACGCATCCACAATAACCATAGCCTCACAGAGACGCTTGCTGCTGCTCGCTTGTTTGTTTGGATGATCTATCATAGAGGGCGTGATCGGCTCGGCATGGGACCGGCCTCTTGGATAGTGTGCTTGACATCGGTGGACACCTGGTCCATTCGTTGGCTCGTCTAGTCTTGGTTTGCCGCTTCCGGGGAATCACGGGCGGATGCACCAAGGTAGTCACTGATGGTGAATGCTGGTGCAATTGCTTAACATTCATCCTCCTGATTCTGCTAGTTTAGGTTGTATAACCACTGAAATTACCGGCGCTAATGGTTTGGAGAAGGAAGGCAATTGGGCACTTTGAAATTGAATCTAAGGTACGTACATTTTTGTTTAATATTATGATTACTAATTATGAAATAATACATAAAAATGTTCCGAAATAGTGCGGAGCATGGCCGCCCTTAGCAGACGCGGTGTCCTGGGCAGACTTTGTTTTCAGGGCTCCCAGTTATCTGCCTCCTCACCCCTCCCTCCCCACAAATATTTATTAAAAAGCTTAATTTTTGAATATGTTACTACATTAGTTACCTACCAATTTCCAGCCTTATAAGGTATCGGGAAATGCCGGAAAAGTAAATACATTATAATAATTAATGCTAGGAACAGTGTTTTTATGCATTTAAGCGTTGATTTTTCCTCAATCCCTCGTTCGATTTTCTTCCCCGACGAAATATATATATATATATATATATATATATGAAGGTACAGATAAAACTGTACCAAGCTTGAATTCAATCGATTGATGCATTGCAAAGGTTATTGTGAGACACAAAGAACCCGCTTAGCTCGTTCAATAAACCATGCCACATGACTATGTTTGTGTTTGTTTGTACACTCTGACAATATTTGTTGGATAACCTAGACAGGGAACCCACTATACGAGCGCGCAAACAAAAATTTCTTGCCCCAACTTATTTGTATCCCTCTTTTACCTAAGCAAGCGCGGGCCCCCCGAATCACGGGGCCTTGTTTGGCCACACATCCCCAAGGACAGCCCTTCAAAACAGTCCAGCGGTGGCTAATTGAACGCACCCTGCTTTGAGGTTACTGGATCGACTCGCATCTTAGGCCGGTGTTACACTAAACACATTTAATTTATTAAAGTTATTTGATAAAATATAATATGATGAGACTTGAGCCATCAACTATCGTTTATAAAATAATATATTTTACAAATCTTCTATAAAAGTTTAACCTTATGGAACATTCTCTCTTGGGGTTTAATTAATGAAAATGGCGAAATCTGAACGTTTAATCTCACAAAACAGTTAAGAATGTAAATGCGCAATATACATATTAATATAGCAGATTTGGTGACCAAATTATTAAAAGTTTCATGGTTCACGCGTAAATATTTTTGACATGATTGTTGCCCATTTTTTAATTATATAATCCAGTGGTCAAACGTTGAAGAAAATGTTGTTTAATATAATGAAACACATTTTTATTGATGGTGGTGGTCTTGTATCGTATATTTTATCAAATAAACATTTTTTTCTTTTATAAAATAAATATGACATTGTAGTACCGCCCTTAGATCTAACATTTCACCATTACATTCAAACATGGCTAGACTAAACGTTTCGAACTGCTGATGATTTCGACAAAACGCTCGAGTTTAATTTTACTTGGCGTATGCCCCCTTTGCTGCGTGTTGTTTCCACAATATCGGTAATTTAGATACGGAACCAACTATTCCCCCCACCCCCTTTCCCCTCTCCACCTCGATTAAGCTGCGGTTAAGGACACCGTGTGCTATAAACATTGAGCTTATCCGTTCCTCCGCCAGTCTGTGCTGCTGTAATGCGAAGGCGGTTATGATGATGTCGCGCGGAAACACGCGCCATTACAAGACCTTGTTTGTTTATTAAACTTCACTCTGGAGGCGGATACGGGAACTTTAATCAACAATATAGGTATTCCATTATAAACACAATTTTCACAATAGAAATACTTTAATATATTTTTTTTAAAGGACAAGGAGATAAATGAGGCCTGGGTAGATCGTTTGATAGAGCGATTTTCACGATGAGTTAAACCTCCATAGCTTAAGTCTCAGTGTTGGCGGGATTGTTGTAAAAAAATTAGTATTTTTGCTGTCAAATGAGAGGAAGCTTTAAAAAATACAAATAAGTTATTTCAGCCAACATTTTCCTTAGATTTTAATAGTGTTGTTTAATAGGTAGGCATTGATAATATCTATCAAAAGTTAAACCTACAGATCCCATGACTTGACTTATGAATACGAGAAAGTAGATCTAGTAGCTTTTCTAGCTCTCAGGCTAGTTACTTTGGAAATTAGACTGTGCATGGAACCCACCGATTCATAATAGCTCATAGAAGAGAGAGTTGTCCACGTCTAGATAGTAATATGTCTCGATATTTTACCCAGCACTATCTGTTGTAGAAGAACTACATTCTGGTCTGTGACCTAACTACGATAAGAACCTTACATTGTTACTTCATTGCAAGGTAAGGGCTCATCACTCTACATCAACTGATAGTGTCCTCCCCTATGTAGGGCACGTTATCTGTATTAATAAAATGAAGTCTTTCATTCATGAGCATTGCGTGATATATACAGACACAAAGGTCGGACATTTTTAAAATTAGTAGCCCCTGTGCCCAAACATGTGCACCTCGAAAAAGGAATTTTAAAATTTGGATTAGTTTTTTTAATTAATTAAAAACTAGGTCAGAAGAAATAAAATCCTGGCTGTTTTAAGCAAAGAAAAGCGACACGGATACTTCTGATAGTTTAGTGTAAAATATTTTGCATGGACAGTGGCGGATTTAAAAAATTTGCGCCCCTAGGCACAATTATAATATTCGCCTCCCCTCCAATTTTTTCAAGGGTTTTGGGAGGTTTCGGTGGAAAGAGATGTGGGGGGTGGGGGTAAGGGGGTGGAAGTTAGTATTCGAGAAAAGATTTATACGAAAGAAAATCAGGCGTGTACACGCCATAAACTTAATTATTAAAAACAAAATATTAAAAATAAAATAATGCTATCCAAAATGTGCCGCCCCCTAAAGTCGCCGCCCCAAGGTCCGTGCCTAGTCGGCCTATAGTATAAATCCGCTTCTGTGCATGGATTGTAACATTCTAAAAGGGTTCCATGTACAATTTAAGGCGAGGGTGGTCGAGGGTATAAGAACTACATATCTTTCTGTCTAAGTAAGCGTGATATCTGAATCTTTGTTCTAACAAGTTAACAAGTTATGATTTAGCGTGATAATTAATTGTCCTCCATTGATCTCATACTCGATGAAAAACTTTGAGAAGTTCCAATATCTTGTATGGTTTTGTGCCTATGGAACGTTTGATAAATTATGTCACCAAGCTGTGTAAAGGTGCTGTGAAAATCTGTTAGTTGGAAGTAGATGACAAATTCAAGGAAATTCCAAATTCAGTTATTTCAGTTTTAGCTTTTTTTACAAAAGAAATCTATAACCTCTGCCTTTGCATCGTCTTTATATATGATATATTCTGTGCTTAATAATGCAATAATGTGCTATAGTTTATTTCTGCAGATTAACAAAAAACCCAACTCTGGTTTAAGATGCTGTCTAGTAGTATATTTAAATATTTCTCGATTTTGAGTTTCTGTTTAGGTTTTCCTTTCCTAAGAAGCCTCCTTTGAAATGGGCCCGTATGCCCCCTACCCAACTTTTAATACGGCAGTAGGAAGGAAAGGGTCATACCATTACACAAAGAGCCAATTAAGGCGAACAATGGGGGG